>CATIWR010057455.1:0-80731 GCA_949677035.1 Omphalea diandra | reverse complement strand
CCCCACTTTGTTTTTTATTTTCAATGTACACTCCCTCAAGTCAACTGCAGAATTGAAAGTATCAAGTTCTCTCTTCCCGTTTAAAGAATTAAAGAATCTGGCCTGGTGATATTGGCAGAAGTCACCTGCAAAACAAGTTGTGCCCAGAGCTCCCCCCCCCCCCCCCTCTTCTCCTATTTTTTATTCTGTTTGAAGAATTCAATGACCATAATTCAGACTAATTCTATGAACATTGATGTATCAATACATTGTCCTTGTAAAATTCCTATTTAAACAAGAAATAATTCAGAAACTTTTTTATTAAAATAAGAAATTATTCAAAAAAAAATTTGATAATTTTTATCAGTTCAAATACATTTTCAAAATTTTAGTTTGTTAGAAAGACTACATAGTTATTAAAATAACAAAAAGAACTTAAAAAATCAACAATAAATAATAAAAAATAGAATGCAGTATTTATTTAAACTTGATGAGGATTTTGCAAGAACAAGGTACCAGTACATCAACGTACCATAGTGTAACCATATTCAATATAGTTTTTGGTTTCTGACAGTGCAGTTAAAATAGTTTGGCCATGTGATGTGGCCTAAAGTCAACTAAAGGACAAATGAAACTTTCATGGCTCATTATATATTATATTTTCTGACAAGATTCTAACTACCAAGTAAATAAGTCAGTGATTTTGAAGTCTAGGTGAACTATTTAGAAACAAAAGCATTACCCAGCAATCAATGAAAAGCAAGCTGGTCAAGCTCAACCCTGCCAAATGGTTGTTGAAGTTCATTTCAAGGGTAAGTTTGATCAATCGATCAACAAACCAATTGAAGATAACCAGAGGGAGTAAAATCATAAAACTAACTGCAGACCACTATTCTTTATCATGACAATGACATAAATTAATAAGGAAACCTCGAAAAAGACATGCCATCGGAAATTTATTATTTATAGCATTATTTATCACTTTTTCCTTGCAACCTCTAATGACAACACAAACACAGAGAGTATACCATTTCATTGCAATCAAAATCTTCATTTATCAAAGTACTTAAGCTCACTTTTCCTAAGCACATTTTTTACCAGTACCTTGAAAAGAAAAAGTAACAGATTTCATTTTATGCATATGTAAGCTAGTTAGTTAACTAATTGGTAGCTCTATAATACAGCATTCAGTATCAATTAAAAGCAATTTCTCATGCCTCTTATGTCTAGAAACATATAGATCTTTCAGAAAGGAACTCAGAATAAGTTGACTTAAAAGTAAGTCAATGGTCACAAAAACCTACATTAATGTCTTCTCCGCACCAAACTCCCCCAAACAAACTAAAGAAGAATAAGGAAACATGTATGAAAGATATTCTAAAACTTGCAACCATCAAATTAGGATCACACATTGAATATCTTTCAATTATACTTCCAATTGACAACAGGAGATTGTGTCCCAAGCCTTAAAACTAGTATATTATCATCATCAGTTCAGCACACATTGCATGGTTTTCCAACTCATGCCAATTTGGAAGCATATCAGTAGCACATGATTTTATTTTACAGTCTATTAGCAGAAAAATCAAGCCTAAGTCAAATGGCAAAACAGCAAAACTTCAGTTTACTCAGTTTTCTAGCAAGATTCCATGCCAATCAATTGTTTTAAAAAATTAGCAGTAGATGATTAAATCTAGGTGGATAAAGATAACTGTAACAATGATCATCATCCTAGAGTTCAGTATCAGTACCATATGCAGAGACATGTTTCACTCTGTCCAAAAAGAGGAAAATATTTTATTAAGTTTTGAGCACCAAGCCTCACATAGAAAGATACATCAAGAAAAACCATGAGAAAATAACATCACCAGTTGGGCATTTGGTCTAGTGGTATAATTCTCACTTAGGTGCAAGAAGACCCCAGTTCAATTCTCGGAACCATTTGATTCAGAAGTTTCCACATGTTATTGTAGCTCCTCGAGCTATGTTTAGTTCAAAAACTATCATAAAAAATCAATTCTGATGTGGAAACATTAAAATTTTGCTGAATCCAGGTGCACATTGGTAAATAAAATACAACGATGGAATTCAGGTCAGAAATAGGTAGTTTAGGATCAAACCTGTAGCTAGCTCCATTCATCAAAAAGGAAAATTTTCCCAAACCCTGCCAAAGGGTATAAATTATTAAGAACAGGTCCACTGGAAAAAGCGACTAACCAAACACAGCAAAAATTAAATATTAGAAGTGTATATCAAGCACGTGTGCACATATATCACCTATATAATATGCATAATGCATATTCATTCTGGTATATTGCTTTACATATGAAAGTTTCTGATGTCAAGGAATTTTGTCATTGTTTTCCACTAAGTATGCACGGCATCTCATCTCAGTCTTATATTTAAAGATCAAAACATTAGGCTGTGCTGCTATGATCCTAAAATAGAACTAACAGATAGCATACTACTTATCAAGGAACATAATTGATACAAAATGGATTCTGCTCCCTCGACCTAAACTGAAAAAAAGCTGAATCCAGCAGGGCAGGCAAATCATTTTCACCATTCTGCTTTGACTGGACATCAGACAGGTGTTAATAGAATTTCAATAAACAGGTCTTAACTTAAAATGTGAGGATACTGATTTTTGGTTGATATGCACCATGATTCAAGAAGATTTGAGAAACTCATCTCATATCAGCATGCAACTTTTGAACAGCTATCCAGAGAAAGTGATGCCAGACCAAATAAGTGAACTACAGGTGACGTGGCCATCCTACTGAGAACAGTATATAGAAGTTGACTTGTAGCATGCAGCTAAGTCTCAGTCTAGTGTCCTTTGGCCCCCTCCCTCCTCCTCCTTTTCATTTCATTATCTGTTTGAAGAATTCAATGACTATAAGTCAGATTAATTCTATGGTACATTGATGTATCAGTACATTGTCCTTGTAAAATTCCTATTTAAATAAGAATTAATCATAAACTTTTTATTAAAATGAGAAATTATTCAAAAAATCAAATGTGGATGATATTTATCAGTTCAAATACATTATTGACGTTTTTAAGATTTTTATTTGTTTGAATGACTACATCTTTGGTAACATAAGAAAAGGAACTTAAAAAATCAACAATAAAAAAGACAAGGTGTTGTATCTATCTAAACTTATAAAAGTCATCTACATTTTATTTATATTATTTGTCATTTTAAAAAGAATTTCAGCATTAATTTTCAATTTAATAACGATTTTACAAGAACAAGATTTCAGTGCCTCTATGTACTATAGTGCGACCCACATATTCAATATCGTTTTTGGTTTCTGACAGTACAGTTAAAATAGTTTGGCCACGCGATCTGGCATAAAGTCAACTAAAGGACAATATGAAACTTTCATGGCTGATTATATATTATATTTTCTGATAAGATTCTAGCTACCAAGTAAGTCAGTGATTTGGCCATGAGGTGAACTATTTAAAAACATAACCGTTAGTAGCCCAGCAATCAATGAAAAGCAAGCTGCTTCAAGCTCAACACTGACAAATTGTTATGGGAGCTCATTTCACCGGCAAGTTTGATCACTCAATCAACAACCCAACTCGCGCCAACCAAAGGAAGTAAAATTGTAAAAACTGACTATAGACCACTATTCTATATCATGACAGTCACGTCACCAGAGATTTATGATTTATAGCATAATTTATCATGCACTCCTTGCAACCTCTAAGGACTACGCAAACTCACAAAATAGCATCTAGTAAGAGTGCAACAAGTGACATGAAAGTAAGCAAATGTAAAAAAAAAAAAAAGAGCCAGCAACAAGTAAATCAGCTAAACATTAAGAGAAAATTTTGAGGCTGGCGGTGCAAGCTAGATAAGGAATCATAAGGGGCCAGTTTATGAGTATACCAATTCATTGTTAAGCAGAACCTTCAACTTATCAAAATACTTAAGCTCGCCTTTTCTAAGCAAAATTTTCACCAGTACCTTGAATAGTAAAAGTAATAGATTTCATTTTATGCATACATAAGCCAGTATAAAAATTAGTTAACTAATTGGTAGCCCATAATAGAGCATTTAGGATCAATTCAAAGTTAACAGTGACCCACCCAACCATAGCCCCACACCAGAAAGCAATTTCTCATGCCTTCAATGTTCAGAAAAATATTGATCTTTCAGAAAGAAATTCAGAATAAGTTGACCTAAAAGTCACTGGTCACAAAATCTACCTTACTGTCTCCTTCCAACCAAATTCCCCCAACCAAAATAGAAAGAATAAGGAAACATGTATGAGCGATATTCTAAAACTTGCAAGCGTCAAATTAGGGGCACAAGTTGAATATCTGCCAATTATGCTTCCAATCCACAACAGGAAATTGTGCCCCAAGCCTTCAAACTAGTTTTTGCAGTCAGTGTCAATCTCATCTCTCTTTTTTTTTTTTTTTTTTTTTTGGCACCATCATCAATTCAGCACATATTGCACATGGTTGGTATCAACAAAGGGGCATTTAGTCTAGTGGTATGATTCTCGTTTTGGGTGTGAGAGGTCCTAAGTTCGATTCTCGGAATGCTCCAAACCATTTCAGTTTATACAAAGTTTACATCATTCCCAACATGGGACGAATAGGAAAACACTATTTTATGCATTTCTATAATAATTTTTTGATGTTATCACTCAGATTCACTGGTTTTCCAATTCATGCCAATGAACTTAAAAAGTAAATCGGCAGCACATAATTTACATAATCCATAAGCAGAATAATCAAGTCTGAGCCAAATGGCAAAACTTCAGTTTACTTAGTTTTCTGACAAGATTCCATGCCAATCAATTGTTGTAAAAAAATGAGCAGTAGATTATGTCATCTAGATGGAAGTAATGATCATGATCCTAGTGTTCAGTATCAGTGCTATATGCAGAGACATGTTTCACTCTGTCCAAAGAGAGGGAAATTATTTTTAAAAGGTTTGCACCCAAGCCTGACACAGAAAGATACATTAAGAATTGCCAGGGGAAGTAACACTACCAGTTGAGCATTTGGTCTAGTGGTATGATTCTCACTTAGGGTGCCAGAAGTCCCAATTTCTATTCTCAGAATGCCCCTTTTGATTCAGAAAATAAACATTCTACATAATATTTCAGCTCCTTATGCTATATTTTAGGTAAAAAGCTATCATAAAATCAATTATCATGTCGAAACATTAAGATTCTGCAGAATCCAGGTATCTTTTTTCTATGAAGATTCTTCAACAATGAATTGGTAAACAAAATACAAAGATGGTATTCAGATCAGGAATTGCATGTTTAGGATAAAACCTGTAGCTAACTCCATTCATCAAGAAGGAAATTTTGCCTAAACCCTGCCAAATGGTACAAATTATTAAGAACAAACTCGAAAAAAATTTTTAAAAGTCTTTTGCATCCAAGGCTCACAGAGAAAGATGCTTTAAGAATCGCCAGGGAAATAACATCACCAGTTGGGCATTTGGTCTAGCAGTATGATTCTTGCTTAGGATGCAAGAAGTCCTGATTTCAATTCTCAGAATCACCATTTGATTCAGAATGAAAGTATTCCACATATTATTTCAGCTCCTCACGCTATATTTTAGGTCCAAACTATCATAAATTCAATTCTCAAGTGGAAACCTAAAGATTTTGAAGAATCCAGGTGTACTTTTTCTGTCAAGATTCTTCAATGATGAATTGGTAAACAAAATATGAAGATGGTACTCAAATCAGGAATAGCAAGTTTAGGGTCAAACCTGTAGCTAACTCCATTGATCAAGAAGGAAATTTTTCCTAAACCCTGCCAAATGATATGAATTATTAAGAATGAGTGCACTAAAAAAAGTGACCAACCAAACACGGAAAAAATTAAATAGTACAAATTTATACCAATCACTTGTGCACATTTATGAGCTATAATATATATGTATATTCATTCTGGTATATTGCTCTACATATGAAAGGTTCTGTCATAAAGGAATTTCATTATCATTTTCCACCAAGAATCATGGCATCTCATCTCCATCCTATATTTACAAAACAAAACTTTATGCCATGCGGTGGCAATGAGACTTATAAAAAAAACTAAGTGATACAAAATCAACGATGCTTCCTCAGCTTAGCAAAAAAGCTGGATCCAATTTTGGGCAAACAAACAAATCCTATTTTGCCAGTCTACTAGATTCAGACCCCAGTCAAATGCTAACTATTTTTTTTTTTTATTAGCACTATCTCAACTTAAGACGTGGGTATACTATCTTTTGTTTCATGCACATAATGATTCAAGAATATCTGAAAAGCATCTCTAATATCATAATACAACTTAACTCAACTCAACTAAATTTTAATTCCAAGTTAATTGAAGTCAGCTATATTAATTCATTTTTTCCACTCGGAGCGATTTTAAGCCAAATCTTCGGAAAGATGCAAAGCCTCTAAGTCATTTTGAATTACTCTCCTCCATGTGATCTTAGGTCTATCCCTCCTCTTCTTACCTGTGTGTACTCTAATTTGTTCTACTCTTTTAACTGGTGCATTTAAAGACCTACAATTCACATGCCCAAACCACCTTAATCTCTCTTCTTTCAACTTATCCGCTATTGGGGCAACTCCAACTTCATCCCTAATATACTCATTACTGATCTATTCTAGTATGATCACACATTACTTTGAGCATTCTCATCTTCGCCACATTAATTTTGAAAACTTGTTGCGCCTTTACTGCCCAGCACTCGCTCTCATACATCATGGCGGGTCTTAACGCAATGCGATAAAAATTTTCTTTTAACTTATGTGGAATTTTTCAATCACACAACACACTAGATGCATCTCTCCATTTCATCAATCCCACTTTAATCCAATGAGCAATATCCTTCTCACAACCTTCATCTCCCTAGAAGATTGAGCCTAAATATTTGACGTGTATGTTTTGAGGTATAGCTACTCCCTCTAATCTCACTCTCATATTCTCTCCACTACTACCATCGCTAAACCTACAATGCAGGTACTCTATCTTAGTTTTATTAATTCTAAAAACCCTGTCTCTAATGTATTTCTTCAAAACTCTAGTTTCCCATTAACTCCTACTTGAGTTTCATCTATTAGCACTATGTCATCAACAAACATCATAAACTAAGGCCTATCTCGTTGTATATCTTTTGTCAATTCATCCATGAATAAAGTGAAAAGATACAAACTTAATGTCGACCCTTGATGTAGTCCAAGTGTGATAGGAAAGTCTTTCGTATCTCCTCCAACTATATGTACACTAGTGATTGCTTTACCATACATGTCATTTATTACTTGAATGTACCTATCACATTCTAGTGCTCTAAAACCCACCATAACACTTCTTGTGGCACTCTATCATGGGTTTTTTCTAAATCGATGAACACCATATGCAAATCTTTTTTCATCTCTCTATAGTGGTATGATTCTCACTTTGGGTGCAAGAGGTCCCAAGTTCCATTTTTAGAATGCCCGCACTTTAACATTTCAATTTACAAAGCTTTTGAGCAGATTATTCATAGCAAAAGTCAATTAGTAAAATAATATTTTACTCTCTTTTAATATTATTAGCTGTTAATCAAAACTTCATAAGATTTACTAATTTGTCGATCTATGGCAATGAATTTAATCAAGAAAATTTCTCTTGCTTTTTAAAGTGAAGAAAAAATTGATCCTTTAGAAAGATTCAAAACTTTACTATAAAATATAGCATTAATTCACAATTTTTGCATGATTGTCCTTTTCTCAGGCTTATATGTCCCCACCAAAAACAAAAGGCACATGGTAGGAAAGATGTCCTAACATAGGAAGAAGAAACAAATTAACTGTCACTCATTGAGTACACCTCCCCCCTAAAAACAAAAGATAGATGGTTGTAAAGATGTCCTAAATATAGGAAAAGAAACAAATTAAGTGTCACTCCTTGAAAATCCTTGTTCATACTTCCCCATAGGTAAATTACGCGTCAAACTTTCAAACTAGAAATTCATCACCATCAGCACATAATGCTCATGATTAGTATCAACAAATGGGCATTTGATCTAGTGGTGTGATTCCCACTTTGGGTGCAAGAGGTCCCGATTTTAATTCTCGAATGCCCCTTCTTTACTAATTTAAGTGAAGTTTTAACATATCAATGTTAACCAAAGTCAAACAGGAGTAGAGTATTGTACTCCTTAACTTAGACATACAGGTATTCCAACCCATGCCAATGAACCAAACGAGTAAATATGCAGAACATAATTGAAGTTTAATAGTTTTTTATGACTTATGAGCAGAGGCATCTAGCCTAAGTTAAACAGCAAATTATGTCAGAAAGTTAAATATTGGAAAAAAAAAAAAAAACAGCAGAGTTTGACAGCTAGGTGACAAATATAGCTGTATCAATGACAAAAAAAAAAAAAAAATTCATGTGTTTGGTATCAGTATCATACGTAGACATGTTCCATTTGATCCAAAGATAGGAAAATAGCCTAAAGTTTTTTCCACCTAAGCCTCACATTGGAAATGACATTAAGAATCACCTAACAAAAAAAAAAAAAAAAAACTATCACCAGTAGAGAATGTCGTCTAGTGACACCATTTTCACTTAAAGTGGAAGAGGCCCCAAATCCAATTCTTGAAATGTTCCATTTGATTTAGAAATTAAGTGCTCCTATATATCATTTAGCTCCCCATGTTATATTTTATCCCCAAACCGGTATAAAATCAATTGTGATTTAGGAACATACAAACTTCTAGAGAATCCAGCTTTCCTTTTTCAATCGAGATTATTCACTGATGAATGTTAAACAAAATGCAAAAATGGTATCCAGATCAAGATAAACAACCCAAGCATCATACCAGTATCAAGCTCCATTCATCAAGAAGAGCAGCAATTCACCTGAACCCTGACAAATGGAATATAAACATTAACAGGAAGTTAACTAACAAAAAGACCAACCAGGGAAGACTAAAATTATAAGTGACATACACCAACAAACACTTGTGTACACTACAATGCACATAACAAGTATGTACATATATATATTATCCAATCATATATATATGCACAACATAAGAAAGTTTCAGCCTTTCTTTAATGTATTATGTCGTAATTTTCTACCAAATATGTTTGTCATCTAATCTTTGTTCCACATTTAAAACGTTATAATGGAACATAACTTATCAAGAAACTTAATTGACACAAAATCAGTCCTATTCCTTCAACTCAAACTAAAAAACTGAATCAATTTGAAGGCAAGTAAACAAATCTTTTTTTCAGCATTATGCTACATGCAGATCTAAGTCATATATTAGCAAATATTTTGCTAGGAGGATCTCAAATCAAAACATGGGACACTGTCCACCAGTTAATTCACATCATAATTTTAGAATTTTTCATGAAAAGCATCTCATATCATAAGACAGATATCAGCCGAAAGTGACGCCAAAGACAATAAGTTGAATTGTAAGGGTATGCAGCCATCTTTTGCAGAAAATAAACTTGAGTCAACTGCATAACTACAGTATGGAATTTTCAAGTGTTACAATTGTTTAATTCTCTGACAATCCTTCCTCTTCTGTTTCAAGAAGTCAGTAATTATATAGGCTTTGGTTTTGGTTTCTGATATTAAAGCCAAGAACTTTGCCCCACTGGTCTGATCTTGAGTCAACAGCAGAACTCCAATCAGAAATTTTCTGAAGCTAACGCATTATTATTTATGACAAGGTTCAACCATACAAAATTCACAAGTGCATGAACTGGTCCTTTCATAATCAAGTTTAAGCAGTCTGGAGCATACCTGCAGGCTGTCATTGAGAAGCAATCTACCTATCTCTATCACCTGAGATGGAAATTTCATTCAAAAATCAACAAGCCAACCAAAATTAGAGAATAGAAACGTGCCCGGTTCCTACTTTATTGAAACTGTGATGTCTTCTGGGGACCCTCAACAACACTGTTAAATAACATCTGGTCAAATACATGCAGCAGCAAGCAAAATAAACAACTCAAAATGATAAAAGCCCAAATGAAGAAATCAGCCAAATTACACAAACTAAATAACCCAGAAAAGATACTCTGGTTGACCAGAACAAGCACCAAAAAGAGTCATGCACTACTACATGAATTATTGTAGCTTAACCCAAAACAAACACAAGGCATCGCAAGTGAATATTACTACCAAATGAACCACGTGATATATCTGCAAATGGGCATGCAATCCACTATTATAACAGCTGATGCCTATACATTTAAGCATAAAAACTAAAAGTTAATTGAGGGGAAAAAAATTCATTCCTACATTTAAAAAAAAAAAAAAGATAAGGATAAGGGTAAAAGAGCCCCTAAGCTAAAATCCAGAGCATGAGGTAATAGAGACAATGAAACAGAACCTGAAAAATTAAGGAACCAAAGTAACCAAGCATCGCAAAACTGCAAAAAAGAAGCCAGAGAAGTAACCAAGTATATTATATAGTGCAAAAAAGAGAAAAACATAAACAGATACGAGACAATAGACAAAAATAAACAAAACCCATAAAACAAAACTGAAAAAAGCGTCCCCTGTCCTTCTACAAATAAGCAAAACCAATCATTCGATAAATAATGGGAATGAGAAAGAGAGAGCGAGTAAACAATTATTATTTACGATATCGGCATTGCTCGAATGCATCTCTTGGGGTTGATATGTGAGCCATTGGCCAAAAATAATTTTTCGATATAATATAATTAAATAAATATTTAACTATTAAAGTACCGACATGATACATATAAAATTAATAAAAATATATAATATGTATTACAAAAAATGTCTATTAATTCACACTTAAAATGTTGGTATTAATAATATGACTAAGAGGAATCAATTATATTGATATCACATGAGTTTACATTTGGTGAAAACATTGTAAAATTCACCCGTTTTCTATTATTGCAATATTTTTAAATTAAAGTTCTTAATTTTATAATGTTTTTTATTTTAAATTTTCTATTTTTAAATTAAAATTTTTATTTCAAATTCAGTAAATTTATAATTTTTAAAAAAATATATAAAACAAAGTGAGTATTATATTTTTCACGTAAAAGTGAGAAAGATATGAGAAAAATAAAAAAGTATAGAAAATTTTTAAAAATTTATTAGAATTTACTTACCTTTAATTAAATCTAAATTTTAGTGTAAATCATTCAAATTCTTGATAATTTAATCTAAAAAATTAATAAAAATTAAAATTTTGAAAAGTAATTTGAATATTTTTTTGAAAGAAAAGGAAAATATTGAACGAGAGAAAAAAAATTTAATTGGGGGACAAAATAAATTTTAAGGCGGGATCTTCTTCTTCCTCGTCTCCTTCCTCCTTATATTTTCTCATATGGCAGGAGGCATGTCCCGCTGGCGACCACAGAGGGCTGAAGTTCCCTTGGTTCCACCGCTGATGCGAGTACCGGTACTCCATTTAGGTGCCGGAGAAACAGTGGAAAAGGAAAAGAAAATTATTATAGTTTGTTTTCATCCTTCACTTTTCCTTAGTTTTCTTGGCAAACAAATAGACCAATTGGGTTTTGACTTGTGTCGAAGAATTGCTTTCCTTATTGGTATTTTATTATCAATAATTAAGTCTCATCCCAAGTCATCATTACCGAAACAAAGAGAATTTTACCAACATTCTTTATAGTTTAAATAGTAAAAAGTACTAGTTATATTAATCAGAAACACAGTCTAGTCTAGTGGTCAATGACTGAAAAGGCATCTGTCTACTTTAGGGGTGTTGGCATCGCTCTTACTTTAGGAAGGTTTAGTATAACTGAGAAATATAATTAGCAAAAACATAAAATAGCAACAGATAGTTAATTAACTGCAGCTGAAATCAATTTCTATTTAGATTTATTTTTCAACATCAGCTGTTAATATTTAATAAAAGATAAAAATATCAGTTTTTAGATTTTTTTATCTTTATTTTAATTATTTTATATGAAATAAATTATTTTAAATTATTATATAAATTTTATAATAAAAATTATATATAGGATATTTTAATTACTAAAAATATATTAACATATATGATAATTAACATTAATAAAAATAATTATTAAAATTTCATAAATATAAAATAATAATTGTAATATCTTAAAATTTGAAATATATTATTAATCATTTTATAAATTAACAGCAACAGTTAAGCAAAAATTATTAACACACTTAACATTAAATCGCTATCAGCTACCAGCTATCTATTGATAGCTATTAACAACCAGTAACAATTATCAACTATATTTATCAATTATCTCAAACAGACTTTTAGTTGGTTAGGAGGAGTGAAGTTAGAGAGTGTAAATATTTTAAACTTGTTTGGTTGCATGATGAAGACATTTCAAGAAATGGGGTTGCTAATTTCTTTGATATAAAAGTATTCATTTTCATAAATGTGCATTCAAAATCATCATGGATTTAAATTTAATTTTAATACTGTATTTGTTCAATTTTATCTTAAATGTTATTTCATTTACAAATGGATTTCTATATTTGACATACTAGAAAACAAAAATAGAATTTATTTCAAATGAAATGAATTTTGAGTTTGCTTAAGTGTAGAATTTAATAAAATATTTTAATGTATAAAAATATTTGTGTTATTTTTTAAAATTTTTATAAATATAAAAAATAAGAGAGAGAGAGAGAGAGAGAGAGAGAGAGAGAAGGAACAAAGAGAGAGAAAAGTGAAAAAGAAGTATTTAACTAAGGGTATTTTTGTCATAATAAAATTTATGATTTTATAATTCATTTGTAAATTCTATTAAATTTGATAAAAATCAAGGATTTAATGAAATAGAATCCCAAATAATTTTTTATCAAAAACATAAAATATGAATTTGCAAATAAATTTCATAAAAATTATAGAATTCATTTATACCAAATACAATATAAAATAAAAATGGTAAGAAATTGATATAATATTAAATTCAAATAAATGCCTATTTACTTGTAGGCCTTTCCAATTTTTAGTTAAATCTATATATATATATATATATATATATATATATATATATATATATATATATGATGTAGCAAGTTTTAGTTAATCTTTGTCCAATCTATTGATAAAGCTCAAATGTGCAACTCTTAATAACTTTAACTTTCTTAACGATAAATTACTCATATCAATTAAATTCCTTTAACACATATTTTATCGATTTTTTTTGTCTTATTATATTCTCTTAAAACCTCTACAATTACTAAAAACTTGAAAATATATTGATTCATATTATAATTATGTCTTTTAATCTCAAACTATATATGTAACTCACAATAATAAATTATTATGTACAAAAATAATATATAGGCATTGAAAAATTAAATATGAGATTCAGAATAATAAATAATATGCCAAAATTTATTATGCCAAATATATTATTGATATTGAACTTTTTATTGTATATCATTCGATAAGTATAATAAACTATAATATTACTTAAAAATTATATAATTACACTTTAAAAACTTAAAAAATTAAAATTAATTTCAAACCGCGCAAAACGTAGAATATCGAATAATTTATATATAAACACAAACACTTTACAAAATTATGATTGACTATAATAAGATTTGAATCATAAAGAAAAAATCTAACTCATTTATGACACATCAAAATTAATATATAAAAAATATGCTAAAATAATATGATATAACTCATTTAATTAATTGAATTCACATACAAATATATGATACTCATTTTATTTCAATCATTAAGAATGAATCAAATTATATTGTAAATATTATCTTTTCAATATGACTTCGTATGCACATTTTATCTGCAACTTCAAATATTGTACGCAATTTTATCTCAGTGGTGATATGTAAGAATATTCTAGTTACGTAAATTGTAATTATTTATCTTTCTTAACTAGAGTTTTCACTCTCCCTTTGATATATATTTTAAAATGACTTAAATATTTCATTTTGAAAAATTAATTTATTTAGATAGGATGTAAATATGAATTCATTAGAAAACCTTAAATAAAAATTTAACTTTTTCACATCTTTATTATTTGCTTTGCATGTAAATATGTAATTCTTTTAAGTTAGTAGTAGAATAAATATTTACATGTTAATTTTTAACTCATCCCTTTAAAAGGATTAAGCGGATGATATTGTATTTGTTAATAAATTTGTAAGACTAGAGTTCAGAATTTTGACATAATTATTAATAGGTCATATTATGATTAGTGATTGTTATGTGATATTTAAAAGTTAACATAAATATGAAATAAATTATTAGCTCTAATTATTTTATTTTATTTGTTAAAGTGGATGTAAGAAGTTATAACTCTCAATAGATCAGGGACAAAAATAAAAGCCGCATGTTAAAAAAAATAATTCCCCAACAATAGACATGTGAACTAAACATATTTAAAGTTATACTTCCTAAGAAATAACTTTTAAGTTCATCAATAAAACAAATAACTTCATGAGAAATTAAATTTTCAAAAAGCACCTTAGAAAATGAAAGGCAGGATAGCTCCAAAAAATAGTAACCAGCAATTTTAACTAAAATATTGCATGAAGCTTTAGTAGGATGTAGAGGAAAATAAATAAGAGTAATTAAAAAAATGAAATCGTATGTAAATTCAGTTAATTAATTTAAAATATTAAATGAATAGGAGGTCATTTAGTTTAAATTATTTAAAATCTTCGACATTTTATGTTTTAGCTTTCAATTTAAAAGTTAAACTAAATAAATGTTTAGAAATTAATAAATATAAATATTTAATTTTATTATTTCTTATACATTTAATTGAGGGTAACTTTCTATTTGCTTTTTTTTTTCTTTTATTAATGTGGATTATATCTACTCCCTTCATCCAATTTCGACAGACATTTTTAACTTGTACAAAAATTAAAATTCAGTTTTTCAATTAATATTATTATTTTTAATTATTTTTTATTAAAATATCTTTAGTGGACTTTTTTATTGAAGTGCATAATAATTTAAATACTAATGAACTTGTCTAACTCATATATAATTTCAGTTTGTTTCCTTAGTACTACTTTGAATATTTTAAACTTTGACTATCTATCTAATTAAATTTCAACATTTATGAAGCTGAATAAAATTCTACAATTCATCGCTATTTTATAAGCCTAAAATATTTAAAATAAAAATTTATGACAAAATTATATTAGTGGCGTAACAAATGATAGCTTTAAAAAAAGATTCTACTAACTAGTGTAGAAAAAATTTAAAACTATTCAGCCCCACATTACCGCCACCTTTTCAAGCCTTAATTTCCTAAATCAAATTTTAAGCAAAATTACATATTGGAGCTCAAAAAAAAATACCACTAATATAGCCAAAATATGATTAATTGATCCATTTTGAACCCACCAATCTCGACATGCAACCTCCTAATATAAAGGCAATAACATGCACTAGAAAGAATAAATTAAATCACAAATATCGAAAGTTTAATAAATCATACAAACACGCATTAGAAAGAATAAATTAAATCACAAATATGGAAAGTTCAATAAATCACACATTATTTGACCTTAATCAGCCACCTACAGATGTCCTCTCAACTCTATAAATTCATCTCCAATCAACCCCAATTTTCTCTTTGATTTGAACCTTCTGCCAGAGGAGTTATGCCTTATGCAAAATAATTCTTCTATTGTAGAATCAAGTACATGCTCGTTTCAATATAACAAAAAAGAAAAAAACCCTCACTCTTAATCTAAAGAAAGATGTCGTTGAGATGTTATTCAAAGAGCAAATAGATGAAAAATTACCAGAAGGAGCAATGATGAAGGTTGCCAGTTATTTTTGTATAGCAAGGAGATCATTATCATGGTTATGGAAATAAGCAAAGTATGTAATAACAAATGGATGTCTGCCTAATTTTTCATCTAAACTTGTTAAAAAAGTGGATGGTAAAAGAGTCAAAATTGACTTAGAACAAATGAGAGGAATCCCTTTTCAATGTTGAACAAATATCTGATCACTTTCAAAGGCATAGAATATATTAAAATCAACTGTTCATCTAAACATCAAGGAGGTTACATTCAACAATACTCAAACCCGTTGAAGCCCAATTTGTCAGAAGAAAACATGAAAGATAGGGTGCAATCTTGGTTGCCAATGCTTGATTTCAACACTTCACCTTTTTTTTTTATTGATACGCATGATAGGATACGTATTGATAAAAAGTAGTTTTACCTGTCTAAAACATCACAAAAATATTGTTGCCCCTTGGTGTCCTAGAATGGGGGTTGAATAGGGCAATGACAAGCAAAAACAAATAATAATATATGCAGAAATAATGAAGAATCAAGACAATCAGTTTATAGAGGTTCAACACAATCCTACCTACGTCATCTCCTTTAGTTTTCTCACTAGACCCTTTTCACTATCCAAATAGCTTAAAACTGCTCTCAACTACTTTTATAATAATAGTTTATGGGCATTACCAAGTCCTTACAAGTAGGCTTTCAGGTGCTACAAAAACCATTTTCCAAAGTAGTTTGTAGGCACTTCCATAAACCTTTTCACAAAGATGGTTTTAGATCTTCTAAGATCTCCTAACCAAAAGATTTCTCAAAAGAATTTACAACTTAAAAGATGAGGAAAAAACACTCTTACTCAAGCAATAAACAATAGAGAACACACTCACAAGAAATATTTGATTTGGTGGAGAGTTTTGAGAGAAGTCTTAAAGTTTGTTCTTCAACTTTGTTTTGAAGATAACTTTTGTAAGCTTTTGAAAATGATCTTCTCTTGAAGCTAGATCACACTTGTTTCCCCCATTTTATTGAAAGATTGTTTTCATAACAAAAATACTCACTTTTCACCATTTTTCTTTTTTTTTTTATGGGTCCTTTTATAGGCAAAGACACAGAACTAGTTGTTAGAAAGAAAGATGTCACTTTATGTTATGGAGTAGTCACTCAACACCTGTTTGATAGTCTTCACGCCTATTATTGGGTGAGAGTACAACTTCAATGGTTGTTGATCTCATTAAAACGCCTGTTAGAACTAGCTATTAGCGAGAGATTTGCCTAGACACTCCTCTTCTAACTTTCTCAATTTTTAGTCACCAACTCCTTTAATGACTGTTGGAACTTCTCAATGGCTATAGGAATTGAACTTTAACTCCTGTTGAGATATGGACAATACCCATTGTAACCTTCCAGAAGGATGTAATCTTGATGCTCTATTTGTCAAGATTTTTTACAGTGCTTCAATGACTGTTGGCAAGCTTTCAATGCTCATTGAGAAAGATCTCAATGCTTGTTGCACTTATAAAGGTGCCCTATTGGAGGGTCTAGAAACTTTAGCCTTGCCTGGGAGCTTTTCTAATGTTGTGTCAAGACTTTGAGAGTTTTGTTCACATCAAGTCATTAGGTCTAACATTTGTTAGGATATCAATGTGCCACGCCCATTGCGAAATTGCGACGCCAATTATGAAGATCAACTTCCAAGGCTCGAGTGTTTGAATCATCCAATGCTTGTTGAGTTTTGAGAGAGTCATTGGTTAAGAGGTCTAGAGAATTTTACTCACATTTAGGTATCGTTTCAATGCTTGTTGAGAATCTTCAACACCTTTTAATGAAGTCACAATGCCTGTTGAAATGTGGCAACACCCATTAGCTTTGAATACTTAGAGTTTTTTTACCAAAACTCTTTCTCCAAACATCTTCAATCAAAAGATTGATGTACGTATAAGATTTTACACACTAACTTGGACAAAAGTTAGCTTATAAATGTGTTTGCAAACACTAAAACAAGTTTGGTTCACCAAACTCCCAAGCTTGGTTCAATAAAATGTTCAACAAAAATTGTCAACATCTATAAGAAAATGAGCCATTTTGTACTTGCAAAAGTAAGCATTTCATTACTAAGGTAATGTTTTTAGCACTATTGTTCATCCTCATATAGATATAGAGGTATATCATTCAATGAAAAAATTAGAATATGGCCATTTGTTATCAAAAAAGTACTTAAGCAAAATAATAAGAATCAAATAGATAGGATGATGGAAACAAAACTAATTTTGTCAGTGACAAAACAAATTTTATCAGTGACAAAAGAGTTATTCATTCATGTATGATTAATAATTCATTGCCTTCAATTAAAGAGAAGTGGCCAATTTTTAGTTCTAATATTATTTTTATTCAATAAGATAATACTAGACCACATTTGGATGTCAATGATGTTGAATTTGTAAAGCGACGAGCAAATGGCTTCAATATTAGATTATTTTATTCATCTCCTAATAGTCCTGATATGAATATCTTAGATCTTGGTTTTTTAGACTATTAATTTCCTTCAACATTAAGAAACTCCAATACGTGTTGATGAGTTTATTTTAGCGATTGAAAAAGCATTTGAAATGTTTCAAAAGGAAGAACTCAATAATGTTTTCTTGATACTCCACTCTTGTATGGTGGAAGTTATGAAGGTTGTCAGCGGTAACAATTATAAAATCTCACATATGAATATGTACATGTTGATCAGGAATGGACAACTTCCTAATAGAATTAAATTTGATAAAGATGTTCTTAATCAAACTAGGGATACACTTTACTAATTTCATCCACATTCACAAAATGAAAATGATTTCCTAGATGCAATGGATTGAAAATTGAAATTATTGTGAGTATTTATATTGTTTACTTATGTTTCTATTTTCAAAGTTCCAAATTGGAGTTAAGGTGTTTTTATATATGTTTAGATATTTTGTGAGTTTTTTTGCCATTATTTGATTAGTGAATTTATTTTGGCAGTAAATTTTGTTATAAAGACTAAAGATTATAATATTCTTATATAGATTTATATTGCTTTGAAATGCAACAATCTTATTTCACTAAAACTAAATTGCAAATCTAAAACAAGTTTGGAAAAAAAAATCCTAAATTGCAAATTATACTGAAACAATTTGGTAAAAAAATCAAATAACTTACTTTAATTGCACCAAAATAAAATTAAGAAACCAAAATCTTTACGATAATATTTAGAAATCATTAGTTTTTCAACCCAAATACAATTTGAACCAACAGTACCATCATAGATACTTCTAGTGAATTCAAAAATCTAAAATAATTGGACATTATCACATGTCTTCTTATATAAAGAAATTTGGCATATATGTCTTTAACATGAAAGTGATTTCTCTATCATGTTCCTGGATTGGAGAGACAAATCTATCTTGTTTCAACAGGTATTTCAAATCAAGCAATGGGTTTGGCGTGTTTGTTATCTGAATTTTTGTTTTCATGAGTAGGATTTGATTATCTACTATTACTTTGTTGAGACATTTGAAGTTTTGAGTTCCTTGATTTTTCATGATTTCAAAGAAGAACAATGATGAAGAAAATCATTTTTGAGATTCAAATAAAAAGAATTATGCACTACAACTCAAAAATTTATATAATAATCTGCAATTTCAAAGCCAAGAAAAGTGAAAATTAATTATAGGTGTTGATATTTATGTTAATCGATCAAGGGTGTTTTAGACATTTAATTATTAAACTAACAATTAAAAAGAAAAAGTGGCCTATATTTTTTGACACACCAAAAAGAAAAAATAGTCTATCAAAATTAGATGGAGGAAGTATATTTTTCACATGTATAGGTTAATGTGAAGATTAGTGTACTCTAAATGATTTTTTAGTAACTACTTATTTTAATGTTGTTAAGGTATGTGTCTATACGACCATTATGTCTAAGCAAAGATTGGTTTAATTTAATTATTTAAAAATAATCAAATTTCAATCAAATTTCAATCTTTTTAAGATAAAAGATATCAAAATCATACCAAATAATTACAACATTATACTGAAATATTTGATTTGATTTTTTGATTTTTTTAATTCAATTCAAATTAGTCTAATTCTTCAATTTTCAATTTTTCAAATTAAAATTTTTGACAATAAAAGACTAAATTAAAAAATTTCTTCACTTAAAGAATAAAAAATGTTTAATGTTAACGAGCATGATTGTGTAATATGGCAAGACAGGCACTCCATTGGGTGAGTTATTCTATTAAGGGTACTATTACGGACATCAAGTTGATCTATAATAAATATAGATGAATGGAGATAATTATATAATTTTAGCAATAAAATTTTGTATATTTGTCATATTATCCCTTAATTAATTTTCATAGTAAGATTTTTAATTTGAAATTTGAAATTCAAATTCTCCATATAGATCATTTAAATTGCATTTAAAATTTTTATACTCTCAACTATAACATTATAATCTTTTTTCATTAAATCTGAAAAAGGTATATACCTACTTTTTTTTTTCCTCTTAAAAAATATTCATATGTCTTGCTCAAAGTTAAAATGTAACTTTTCTCCCTCTCATTTATTCTCTATCTTCTTCCCTCTTCAAGCAATATAAACATAATCATTTCTTGAGTCTACTTCATCTTTTACATCTTATTATCATTCGAACAATATGGGCAGCAATGATTAGAAAAGAAAAAGGGAAAAAGTTTTATGTTGTTTTTTAAGACACTTAAATTGGAATTTATAGTTCATTTGTTGAATGTGAACCTAAAGTCATGAGAATGAGTAAGAGTTTATACAAGTCATATAATTTAGAAGATGAGGCTATTGCAATTTACAATCATTATTACTTTATAAAGAGAAATGAAGGACCTTCAAAATTCAATTCAATTGCAGTTGTTCCATTACATGATATTAGTAGATGTCCTTTGAAGTTTCATTTGAATGCAAATGATGATTGAATAAATAAAGAGACTCCATCTAAGAAATCAGATGCCAATGAATTGAAGATTACTCTCCTTGTTAGATTAATGATTGGTTTTTCTAGACTTAGGAATGTTTAGATGTTGAATGATTTGATTAGTTGAATTTATGCTTTTAATCTTTGAAGTGTATTAAATAGTGATAGGGTATTTTTAATCTCATTCAAATTTGTTATGTGCTTCTGATTTCATTATTCATGTTCTGTGTTCCTTCTTTTTTCTCCTTCCATTACTGCAAGCAATTTCAGTTAAAACATAAGAAAATTTATTGCAGAAGAATAATTTTTTAAGACAAAATGAAACTTCATTAACTAGTAGGAACTTGAAATCATATGATAACATCATAAACCCAAGATGGAATCAAAATCCTAAAGCAAAAAGAAAAGCATTTAACTATAAAGGTACATATGAGCACTAGCAACAAAAAATCAACAATCCAACAAATTCATACATCCAAAGATCCTGAATATAACAGCTCCCCATTAAAGTTCAAACGAAAAATCTGAAATATGCATAACCTTAATATTTCAAGTAAGTCTTGTCCTTGCATTATCGATGACTTCCCCAAGCACTTCAAAGGTGTATAACAAACAATATTCTTGTAGCACAAGGGCCCTAACATATACTTCCCTAAATTCTTTAATCAGTCTCTTCATTAGATTTTTATTTCTTCCTTTATAGTGGTGAGTTGTTTCTTATGGCTCTTGTACATAGTCTTTAGAGTGGCAAAAGAAGCTGGTAAAATGCATTGAGGTTGCACTTTCTTTTTAAAGGTTTGAGCTGGGAAAGTCCATTGAGATTACACTTTCCTTTCAAGGGTTTGAGCCATTTTGAAAGTAAGAATGATAGTTGATAATATTAGTTTAAAAAATAGTATGTTGTTATCTTTAGCTTTATCAAATATATATATTGTCTGCTAGTGATTCTTTAGCTTCGTGAATATAAATTTTGCCTCCAAAATGTAGTTGTGCATTGACGAAGGGAAAATGGAAGTAAAGAATGGTTGAATTCAAATATGCACGACACAATTAGTTAAGTTATTCATGCATCTTTATAGAAGAATGTTTGAGTTCCAATATGCACCATATTGCTTAAGCCTGCTAATAATTGCTTGAGCAATTTATAATTAATTGAGTTATCTATGATTAATTGAGTTGTCCATTAATTATTCCTTTAAGATCACTATGGCGTATTAAGGCCTGATTTTTTTTTTTTTTTTTCTGGAGATCAATTTGATTCTTATTTGTGTTTTGATAATGAATTTTAAAGCAAATTAGGTTAGATGACTTTGTTCCAATGGACTTGTATCACACTTAAATAGTTGCAAACTAAGAAAGATTTGAGTATATCCCTCTTTTATACTTTTCACTTAGTATCCATGATTAGACACGAGTAATATATATTGGTTGGTTGCTTTAATTGGTGTATTGCAAACAGTAAAATCTAATCCTAAGAATAATCTTGCTCAAATGGATTTAACTTGCTTCCATAATCTTAAAACATAAGTTCCAATGAAATAATGCTCAAATGGATTTTTTGAATGAACATATACAAATAAAGCCCTAAAAGATAGAATGAACAAAATGAACACATATAGACATATTATCATATGAACTAATAAGCATCTCAGATACAAGTAACTATAAACAATACACAGAGGCTAAGGGTGAACATGAGACTTGAAAATTGCTAAATTAGACCAAATAATTGAATTAGACTAAATTAAAATTGAAAATCCCTAATGTGAATAGTAAAATATCTAAATGAACTGTACTAATTTTTTAATCATGATAGTATTGGAGATTTTGTATTATCTAAACTAAGAACCCCTGAATAGAAAAAATCAAATTGAATCACAGTTTTATGTGTGTGTGTGTATGCATAGAAGTATTTTAATTATTAGTTTTTCTACTAAACCCACTCTATTAGTATATACTAGTCATAATTACTATTTTTGATAACTAATAATTAGACTATTTATTAATTATAAATTATAAATTAGTAATAAATATTAAAAATAATTTCAATTTAATATTTAATATTTAGCTTATTAGTTATTATTTATTAAATCATCACTTATTTATTTTAATTCTTAAATAGTTAAAAGTGAAAATATAAAATTTATTTTCTTTTGATTCATAAAGATTCAAAATGAATAAATTTTTTAATAAACGAAAATAACTGAATATTTGAATCTAACCTAACCATCTTAAAAAAATCGAATAATTAAATTGAACCATCATGGATTTATAAGAAATCGAACCAAACCGATCTAAAAATTTAGGACAGTACCGATTTTTCATTTCTAAAATCCCTAAAATTTTGGTCTGATTCTAAATTTTTGAATTGGACCAAACGACGCTCATCCCTAACAGAGCCAAGTTCATAAAATAAAAGATTAATTCATAAATAAGAGTCAATCATAAACCAATATTCATGCATGAACAAGATCTAATTAATCAAACTATTATCTGTGATTGTACTTCAAAATAAGACAATAAAAAAAACTTAAACTACATATTAAGAAGTCATTTAAAAACTAAAAGCTTCCACAATCCACCTCATCAACATCATTCTCTTTTTTTTTTCCTCCCAATTGTGGTGTAGAAAATAGCACGAAGTATATCATTGTATGTCACAACAAACCACACTTCTTTCAAATTTCTCAAGTGATGAGCATACGTAAACCTGATCAAGTGCCTTTGAATCTTAGCACTTTTCATAACACCTGGACCATGTTCCCTTAGCTCATAGTCACAAATCCAACATCTCTTTAGTTTAGGGTCATAATGATATACCCTTTTAGCCAAGACTCCAGTATGTAGCCTTGCAATACTGATAGAGATACTTTGTTTTTATTGAAGTAAAAAAAAAAAAAAGGAAAAGGAGTGAAGAGAAAGATAAATTTGATAAGCAGGTGTGAAGTAGTTTTAATTTCAACTTACCGCTTTATACTTGGAATAATATTTTCTAAACAAAGTAGCAAAAATCATAAGAGAAGAAAGGTCCACAGAAGGTTGGGCCTAGTGTTGGTTGCACCACTTCCATACTAACTAAAAAAAAAAAAGAGAATATACAAACTTATATCCAAACAAAGCACAACTTAATTGTTTGCATGTTCTTCTAATTATTGAGATAGACAATCAATGTCTTGAACATCTCCACATTCATCAGCACTATTATCAAAATTAACTAGGACATCACTAGTAGGTTGCGATGGTGGACCTCTGTACTCAATCTCTATATCATTACTCTTAGATGTAACAATATCCATCAGTTCATGATATACGATATGGAAAAGGACTATCGATGTTGGCTTCACACAATACCACTCCATCATTTGCATGACTCTATCATCAAGACAAACATTAGCACCCTCTGATTCATCCACTGTGAATTTAATCTCCAATAGTGTTCCTCCCAATCGTACTTGAAGAGTAATATAATAAGCTCAATATTTCTAATGATTTTGCGACAAACTAGTTGTTTTAATAGGAATTGCAAAAATAAATTGACGGCCTAATTTTGATATCAATTAGATATATTATACTAGAATATGTATGATTCATGAAAGAAAAGGAAAACAAAAAACTTACCACTTTTCGCTAATTAGTAATTTCTCAAATTAAGAAAGCATCACTATTTGTACTCTTCAAAGTTCATAGCCATCAAGCGGTGAGATTTGGTTTGCCTGGTATGAATGTTAATGGAGAAGAGGAAAAGGAAATTGTGAGTTATTGAATGAAAAAGGAATTATGATTCCTAGTTAGTGATTACCTCTGTTTACCTTATTGGCTCTTCCAAGTTTCTATTTAATGTAGAACAAGATAATTGAAATTATTTTTAGAAAAAAAAATCTAATTAATTTATTATTTGTTAGCAATAATGAATATATTTTTTGTAGAAATTAAAATTTTAATTATATCATTAATCATTGATCATTGATAAATTTTATTTTTAGAATTAAATTTTTTGATGCTATCAAACTATACTATATATCAAAAAATTGTATTTTTTAAAACTAAAATTTTTATTCTTTCGAACTATGATTCTTTTGATAAATTTTATTCTTCGAAGTTAAAATTTTTTACTTTATCTAACTATGTTATTTGTCAATTATATTGTTTGAAATTATAATTCTCTAATTTCCTTGAAATATACTATTCGATGATAGATTTTATTTCAAGAAATAAAATTTTTTGTTCAAATAAATTATGTTATTTGTTGTCAATTTTTTTTAAAAATTTTCAATTTTCAATTTTATTGACTATGTTGTTTGTCAATATATTTTATTTTTAGAAATTATATTTTTGATCCTAACAAACCATGTTATTCATCAATAGGTTTTATTTTTTGAAAATTAAATTTTTTACTTCTATCGAATATGTTATTCATCAATAGATTTTATTTTTAAAAATTAAAATTTTTTATTCTATCAAATTATGTTATTCATCGAAAAATTTTCTTTCTAAAATTACAATTTTTTATTCTTTCAAACTATGTTATTCTTTGATAACTTTTATCTTTTGAAATTATAATTTTCAATTCTATTGAACCATACTATTCATTGATGAATTATATTTTCAAATTATAATTCTTTGAGTCAAACTATTCTATTCTGTGATAGATTTTTTTTAGAAATAAATTTTTTCAATTTGATCAAATAATGTTATTCGTTGATAAATTTTATTTTTTAAAATTTAAATTTTTTTATCCTAATGTATATACTATTTATTGGTAAGTTTTATTTCTATAAATTAACTTTTTTATTTTGTTAAATCACGCTATCCATCAATAGGTTTTACTTTTAGAAATTAAAAATTTTCGCCTTTATCAAATATGTAATTTGTCAATAGATTTTATTTTTAAAAATTAAATTTTTTTATTCTATAAAAAACTATGCTATTCACTAAAAATTTTTATTATGTAAAATTATTTTTTTTGTTCTTTCGAACTATATTCTTCAATGAATTTTATTTTTTGAAATTATAATTTTTAATGATATCAAACGCTCCTATTTGTTGATAAGTTATATTTTTCAAAATTATCATTCTTTGATTTTGTCAAACTATGTTGTAAGTTCCCAAACTCTACTCTGTACTTATAATCTGAAAATATGAAAACCAAAGTAACATCTTTAAAAAACAGGGATAAAATGAGCAACTTAGAAGCCATATTAAAAATAATTTAAATTTCTTTTTATATTTGGTTTGGACTTGAGTTTACACCTTCAACTCAAGTTTTCTATGTATCTCATTTCAACAGGGAATCAAAACCCCATAGTTCTTCTTAAAATTTAAATTTGATTTAAGTAATAACATTATACAACTTAATTTTTTTGAACCAACTTATGGGCACTTTCAATCACGCCAGAATTTTGAAATTTTAATATTTTTGAAAAATATAATTAAAGTACAAAGTAGAATTCATCCATATAATAGTCACATAGCCACATATGATCACTTGAATGGTATGTCTAAATTGGATTAATAAATTCCTTTCTTTTTTTTCTTTTTTTTTTTGGGTTTTTCACACTAAGTTGCGTAGAACAAACTTCTAGATATATAAATCATGTTAACCAAACTCGATTGCATCTTGATGAAGTCAATTTATTCCGAAACAAAAATCAAAATTAGAAAGAAATAATTTCATTCAAGAATTCGTCAAAATTTACTTTCAATTTCATTCAAAATTTGTATTCTAAATTTATTTTTATTTTTATTGCCTAAAATATATATATTCTTTACTAGAATTTTATTCCTAATTCAGTCTAAAACACATCAAATATATATATATATATATATATATATATATATATATATATATATTCAAATCAATTAAGATTATTTGTATTTTCAAGATCATTCATAGAATCACCCTAGAAGTAATTAATTAAGATTTAATTCTATCAAGTTAAGAATTAACACTTAACTGTGAGTATAAGAACTTTAAACAATCTTTAACCACTTACCCATTTACAAATACCCATTATCTTTAAATTCCTTTCATATACATATAGAAATTCTTTCCATTTCGCTATTTTATATTTTGTTCATAACTCAACATTCAACCTCATATTTATCATTAAAATTATAATTATTATTAACCTTTACAAGCACAAGAAGTTAGGACCTCACTTGGGTCATTTCTTCTACTAATTTTATGTAGGTTTATTGGCTCCTAAAATCCAAATCTTTTTGAATTTTGACAAAATTATCTAAAACTAACAAAATTTTGATAAATTTAGCTAAAATTCAAATTGATCAAAATAAAATGATATTTCATGTTATAATATTGAGTTAAAATAATGTTAATTGATATTAATAACTAACTTTAATTGATTTTACTAATTTTTTTTATAAAAATTCATGTCAGCTAGTTATCACATCACATGATATATCATTTTATTTTGATTAATTTGAATTTTGGCAAGATTTGTCAAAATTTTATTAGTTTTGGCTAACTTTGTTAAAATTAAAAGAATTAACCAATTTGTCAAAACTTGAAAATGTTTGAATTTTAGGGGCCAATAAACCTTTTTATGTATGATCCTTCATAATTTTAAGCATAATTTCTATCCCATATTAACTTCATTTAATCTTTTCAAATCTGATCTTAAGGTCATACTAACAAGAAATTCATATTCAAAACAACAATCATCATTCTTGCTCAATGTCTAGCACACATTCAAGCTTAAGCAAGACTAACTTAACATTTTTCATAACATACCTTTTTTTTAACAACTTTAAAACTATCTTAAATCAGTCCAAAAATAATTAATATTTTATCTAAGAATACTGTTGAACTAAGATAGTTCAAAGCAGTTGATATAGAGGTTTATCCTATGTTATTTTCTTTTGAAATCTCATTATTCAAATTCATTTCATCAAGACAGAGTTCAGCGCCCAATTTTGACATTTAAACCTTACATTAAAATAGTAGTTAAGGCTCTTAAATAATGCAAAAATATGTTCAAATCTCAGTCATGTAAAACAAAATATTTGTAAGGAACTTACACAAATAATCTCATCAATGCTTCTCAAGTTCAAAGCCTAGCTTAATCTAGTTTCAAATTTTGATTTGAAGGAGTTAATATTCATGATATTACCTTATAATTACAGCCCAAAAATATCAACTAAACATTAAAATGTTTCACTAAAATAATAAGGATTAAACTAGCTATATGTGAAGTCGAAACCCAAAGTCATTTCTCTCTCAATTTCATGGTTCAAGCCTCTCATTTCTTAAAAATTCAATTCAGCCTTTAATCCCTATTCAAACCCTGTTATAAACCAGTTCTAAAACACTTAAACTAGCGTTAAATGTTGCTAAATAGATAGCCATGTGAATCAGATTGCAATTCAACAATTATCTAATAAATTTAATAAATTATGTTGCAATTCATTATTTCTTAATTATGTTTTTTATTATGAAACATTTAATATTATTTGTTTGATTGTTAAAAATTACTTCATTCAAATTTAACAATTTTTTTCAAAATTAGCATATAAGATTAAAGATATAAATTAATAGACAATCACTTGTTATAACAATTCTCATATATAATTATAAATTTTGAAAATTTATAACATTATTTAATTTATTTAGCAATAACTTTTTTATAACATAATAATTAATCATTTAATTAATTAATTAATTTTTTAATAAAAATAAATATTAAATTTATCTAAAATTTATTATTATAGTTATATCGTGTTTGCGACTAGTTATATATTATAATATTACAACTACATGTGATATAAATATATTATTAGACATATAATCTATGTATAAATCTTAATTTCTAGATTTTAAATATATAATTCATTTAAATTATTTCGACCCCATATATATATATATATATATATCAGCTTTTAATTCAGTATAATATAGTTCAATATCCGTTAGTTGCAATTCGAGTATTACTAAAGAATCATTAATGTATTATTATAGTAAATTATCAATTTAATTTAGTTAAGCTTCAACAGCATTCAATTATTTCAATTAGGGTACATGTGCTTAATTAGCGCTAATAGCCACTAACTCTTTGCAACAAATTTCTTAATTTGACTTTGTCTACTGACAACTCAAACAAGTCGAACCACCGTTTTTCAGGATAATTTATGTGGATGCCTTTGTCATTTCTTCACCTAGCACTAGCAGATGATTGGTGTCCATATTTGCTTACATTTTGATTTTATCGTTGATTGATATTTTAAGGGATGAAAACCAAAATAATAATAATAATAATAATAATAATCATAAGTGCAGACCAAACAACAAGGAGCAGATACAAATCTGCTTCACATTCGAGAAGAGAATGAATGATTGAACAAATGGAGTTCATACTCCAAAAACACTCTGCTTCCAGAAAGAAAATTGCTACTTACATGATGCAGTCATTCTCCTGCCATTACCGCCCAAAACCCAATCACCAACAGCTGAAAGAAACTGATACTTTCGTGAAAAAAACATTATTTCATTCAAAACCACAACATATATGTAGCATGTTTACATCGCAAATCATGAATTAATCTCTGTACATAAAAATCAAACCAGTTTGCACCCCCTACTAGGAATACAAGAGTGTCATCAAAACCTGGACGCCAACCCAAACGATAAATACTGCTATTAAAAGCCATGCAGAGAAAACAAAGAAGATGGTCAGACATCAATAAACCCCGTTAGAACTGTAGAAGCCACTTCAATCAAGCTGAAATTCAGTCACTTAAAATGGCATCATACCGACCACTAAAAATAAAGTAACTGATACTCAATTCTTTGATTTTGAATGCTTTACGAGCCAATCGATAACTGTATCAATGTTGGTGGAGTTCTTGCATGAAATCATAAAGCAACAAACTTCTCTGTCAGTAATAGACTTGAGACCCCTGCAAAACATAACAGAGTTATTAACATTTAAATAAGGCAAAACTAGAAGAATGTGAAGCAACATCAGATGTAAATTTCGTACTCATTATAGGTAAGATTGCGTTCCTATATAGCCAATAACAATTTTTGGCCAAAAAATGGATGAAATCCTCTTTGCTAATTGGTCATACATTTTTCTAATGTGTTTTGAGAGCTAGAAGTTGATTCTGAAAAAATCTCAAATTTGAAGAATCTGCAAATAATTATTGAGTTAAGCTTGATAAGGGTACCTAAAAATATTTCTAAAATAGCTAAACAGTATCTCAAAACTTAGAAATGTTGCAATTTTAGTCAATTATTTGTAGCTTTTTGGAATAGCAATGCCAAACATGCTCTATGCTATGGATTTGTTTTGTTCAATAATTTGTCAATAATCCACTACTGGAGAGGAGTTTTCTTTCAATTCAGTTGAACAGAGGGCTGTAAACACGATCACTGCATAGCCAATCAGCAATTGTGATGTGCATATTTACTTGGCAGAAGAATTTCCTTATGACAGGCCTCCTAAACACCATCTAAGATCAACTGTACTTACATTTGCTCTGTAAAATCTTGTTTAGACAAAGCTCCTGGCTTGTCAATCTTGTTTCCGAGCACCAGCAAGGGAATACTATTCAGTGAGGGTTTACTCAAAAGATCGTGAAGTTCACTTTTTGAGACTGTTAAATTATCATAATCAGCTGCATCTACAACATATCTGCAAACATATCCAAAATTAACCTTGTTTTCCAAAAAAAAACAGGTAGCATGAAAATACTTTGTTTAAATTACAGATCCTAGTATGCACAAAAGACATAAAGAGTCACTGATCCAGACAAAGGTTACATAAATTTGTTATGCACTAGAAGAATCGGAAACAAACAACATAAAACTCAGGATGCATGCTTAACTGCATCTGTATCCAAAAAGAAAGGAATAATATATTGTTCCGATTAAAAAAAAATGAAGGCCCAATATGACAATGCAATCTTACTATTTAGGACACTCTTGAAACAGGGTCTCATCAAAATGATGCCATATGCAATGTGCCCATTCGCCTGAAGTTTTTTTTTTTTTTTCTTTTTCCTTTTTTTTTTTTTTTTTTTGAACAAAGCTTGAACTTAAGCTTAACAAGCGTGATAAGAAAACTTCAAGGCAAGCTAACAGCAAAAGATATCCATGATAGATAGAAGAATAAATAAAAAGAACCTTTGGAATTACATAACCACAAGGGATGTCAACCCACATACATAAGCAGGCTCAGATATTTGACATGGACTCTGAAATTCGAATCATCTTTGTTCATTCAAAAAAGTGACCGGAAGCCTATAATCCATCTATTTTCAATTGTGACAAAGAGACCCTTTTTCTTCTTTAAAAGATATCCTACTTCTTGACTATCACTCAACAATATCTACTATAACACATCTATTGATAAACTATCTCTAGAAGAGTCGATGCTCATAAATTAAACAAGTTAGGCAAATTCAGCATCGAATTTAGAGGCCATTTTCACTTTTATGTCATGAGATAATATATTGCAAAATAAACAGTAAGCTATAGGATAAGTCGTTCAGCCTCCTGTACATGACTGCATAAAATTTACTCCTGCACTGGAAAGTCCTAAGTGGCTGCAAAACCTCATAACATTGGGAGACAGAATCAACTAAGAAATTTAAGAGCCTAAATCATTACAATGTTCAATCCCCCTCTCTCCACAATAATCTCATATTAATTTGCGCAAGAGGTTTACAATGATAGAAATGTAGAAAGCAGAGGTCACACACTATTTTTAGAGGGTGGCAAAGATACAAATGCACACTGCAGCACAAAGAAGAAGGCCCAACAAGAAAGGAAAAAAAAAAAAAGAAAGATGATCAACAATATGTCAAAGAAGGGCCTCTAGTACCTCCAAGGAGGAGAAAAAAGAAACTGGCCTCTTATTGTAGATCAGGTAGAGCATGACAATTAATTTATATGTTTTCTTGTTAGAAACACATAAAGCAAATTTCTGAGAGCAATAACATCTAACACCTAGAAATTCGGTTGTCAAATCTCAACAGAAACATTTTACTAGCATACACAAGAATTCACGTATGCACAAGGAAAAAAAAACATAGAAATAAAAACCAAGGGTACCAGCCTTGTGGGCAGCAGTAAAAGGTGTATTGGCATGAGTACAATCTTCTTGATTTATGAGAAATAAGGTAGGTCTACAGATTAGCTATGGACTTCCACACTCTCACAAAAAGAAGTGTCAGAGAATGCACCCTTTCAGTCTTGCATACTTATATCATTCTCAAGCTCCTTGAACCAAGAACTATATTAAATCCTATACATTGGAGGCACTTGATTTTATAAATAAATGCCCTAACATGATTTTTTATTATTATTATTATTATTATTATTATTATCAAATATTACGAAAAAAAAATATAGGATGTTGCAACATGAGAACTCTTCAAGCACCTCCATATAAACACAATTTTATAATTTGGAGGGCAATTCAGACGAAAAACATTGTCTGAATTCTGAAATGAACGTGAGAAATAAAGGCTTGGAGTCAATGGAAGATTTTCAATATAAAATTGCATACAAAATATTTTTATCCAAGAAAAGGCCAAAAATTGATGTTCTTGTCAACAGAATCAAGGAAAAGAAACAAATATGAAAAGAAAGAGGAAACATACTCTGGAACCTGATAAGCATTGATAATGTTTTGAATCACCCAAATTAGGGAAAGAAAATATAAGAGCAAAATAACTAAAGCGCATGTACATGATATCATAAACACATAGGCACAAAGTTATTCTTGTATTTTTCAGATAAAGTAAGCTTCTTTGAAATTTGTAACCAGGGTCGTTTAAATATAGTTAAAAGTAAGACATACACAATAGCTGAAACTGCACGGCAGTATCTCTCCCACATGCTGCGAAACCTTGGTTGACCTCCAAGATCCCATAACTTTATTGTGACGTTTCCTTTTGTTACCTTCCTCATGTTAAATCCTACCTGTGGGTAAAACAGATGAATTGATTGACATGTCCATAAATTAATATGATTACCAGTAAAAGAAAGACACTGCCAAACAAATGAGAAATATCAGGCATGATATTTCTTCTAATGGTAGAAAAGGTATTCTCATAACAGGACTCACTGTTGGGATCATGTCTTCACTATATCCACCAGTCTAAAAACAGAAGCCAGAAAGAAAAGTTCTTCCATCAGCATAAAACCAAAAGCAAATATACAAACAAATATGTAATGTGAACTATTTCACTTACTGCAATAACATTTACGAGTGATGTTTTCCCAGTATTCTGAAGTCCTATAAGAGATAATTCCATCTCTTGCTTGAAAAAGAGGCTACAACCAGGAAACAGGAAACAAAGAGGTAAAATAAAGAGCCAATACCTATCAAGATTTATTCCAAATCAGATAATTCCATGATAAGGTAAGAAGCAAGACTCATTCTAACCACTTAGGATAGCAAGAAAAAAGAAATAATACTCATAAAATCAATGGAAGAAACCACACTGTTCAACTAGTGGTTCCAGCAATAGGAACTCTTGAATACACATATAAACATATGCTGGCTTCATAGGCTTTCTAGATGATCAATTGTTACATGAAATTCTTAAAAGACCATTAAACTTTAAAATTGGAAGCCATGATAACTAACAAGACCTTCGGAAACAGCAGACTTTAGTATCACAATAACATGTTTCCCAAGACAACTGCAAACATGATGATTTAATTGGAGGTGCACATGAATTGAGCACTACAATCAATCTGAAAATCTTAAAACAGGATAAATAGCCCCCATACATATTGAAGTTTTTCAATATTTTTACTGCCTATTGTTCTCAGAGCTGCCAGTCTCCAACATAACAAAAGTTTTTCCCTCTTGTCCTTAACCACATTAAAACTCGGTAAGAAGAACCAAAGGATCCAACATAACGACCAAAACAACAAGTATTGAACAAGAAGTTAATTGTTTTACTTTCCATTTCTTCCTTCTATAAAAAATTCTGCTGTTGACACACCATATTTGCACACATTTTCAAGGTAAAATCTTTCTTCTTTTCTCATCTCTTCCCTTTGTTTCTTTTGTCTGTCATGACAGAATCAGGCCTTGGGCTCCACAAGGGGCTAATGCCCATCCCATAAGTTCCCCACACTCATCCAAGTGACTTGAAATTTAAAGTTGAGACTTCCAAGTTGGAGTACTCAGTTTTAGTCAGCAGGTTATCTCCTCAAATACATCACTAAAAATAAGCAGCTTCAAATGTGCCAAACTTATTCAACTACAACAACTGCACAAATTCATCTTTTCAAATTATGCCAATCCTCCAAGCTCCATTCTTAATAACTCAAAGAACTTCCAAGAATTTATACTGAATATTTGTGTCATAGTAACCTACCTAATTGCCCTACATTGCACATGAGCAACGCCTAGCTAGCTTTGTTCTCAAAACTAGCACTTTCACTTGGGAACAAGTGCTACCATATCATAAATTTCCTATCATTAAAGGAATAATAAAATGTGAAGTATAACCACTTTATAACATCCCATTGCCACCACCATCACTATTGCCAAGAAGAAACTACGCCAAAAACCCCAGACAATTTTTTTTCAACCGTACTTTAAAGCCAGCCACGATTGCATTCAGCTGGTGTACAATTAATTCAACGTGTTAGAATCAAGCATTCGATCTAATTTATCTAACTAATTCTCACCTAGTTATTTATTTCAACAAAAGCTTCCAGAAAGCATCTAAAATACAAATCCTACACACTTCTTATCATCTAACTAAACCAATAATTTTCTTATCTCAACTTAACCTCTTGACTCTCTTTCTCAACGGATAATCTAAAGCTCAAAATATCCAACCAAACAAATTGGACTAACTTAAGTAGCATTAAAATTTTCTCAAGACTTCATTTCGTTTTCCATCGACCAAACAAATAAAAACACAAACACATCGCAATTTCCTTCTACCAAACACGCCATTCAACCATCATAAAATGAAATCACACTTAAAAAAAAAAAAAAACACAAAAGCGAAAAGAGACTCAAATTAAATGGAATTAAATTTTAGGCATCCAAACCTTAAAATTTTCTCGGCATCCAAACAGAAAAAAACAATCAAACGGACATTACCTTCGCAGCCAATTGAGAAATGCTTCCCATAGTCCCATCTCTCCTTGTTCTATCTCGATCAGACAAACAAGAGATCAGGGTCTCAAAAGCGAAAAAGATCGATCTCTTGCTGATAATTAAAACCAAAAAGAAAAGAAGAAATAAAAAAAAAAAAAGAAAAGAGATTTCTCAGTGCCTTTTCTCTTTTTATCTCTCAATAATTGAATTCAATTCCCCCGCTATTTAAAATCGAAGCCAATACAAGAAAGAGAATGTCTAATATCTGTTCCCACGCGCTCTCCAAGGAGAACGGAAAATAAAAGCCAATAGTAGTAGCTCATAGCAGCAAATGTGACAAGATTATTGGTCGGTGCATATACGCGCTAGAGCTGATGCTGGAGAGATTGGATCCAAGATAAGGTCAAGTGACGTCGTTTCAAAGATGTGGATTTTTATTTTGTCCCTGTTTATCGCGTGAGCCAACTTCACAAGCTTCGCAATTGACAGTTGCAATCAATCTCTATTCGTGGGCTTGTGACCAAACGCAACCTCATTACGTGGAGCCATGTGATTGGTTGAGTTTACTTTTGCTTTTTCTTTTAGAATAAATAATAATATACTAAATAATGTGGGTTTGTCTACATTAAGTAAGATAATTATAGTTTTGAGAATTAATTACCAGCTCTTACTTAGGTATTTGGAATATAAAAATAAAATATTTAGTGAAAAATGTTCTTGTTTGAAGTAGGTATAAAATTGGATGTCATAAAAAAATCAGATGAAATTTACCTTAAATAAAATTGTTTAAATTGATGAGCATTTAATTCAGTATTATTAGAATCGTTTTCAAAATTATGAGATCTTTTATTTAAATTTTAATTAGAAATAAATCAATTAAAAAATTAAATTAAATGAATAATTTAGTAATTAAATGTTTAGTTCCTACTCAAAGTTTTTAAATAAGCATATGAGAAGTGATCCATTAGTAAAATGCTTTTTTTTAGTTAAAAATTTCAAATTTAAATTTTATTATTTTAAATTAAAATAAAAGATATAAAAATAGAAAATACAATGAGATGAATCACCGTGAAATAGATATAATGAATCACTATGCGCAATAATAAATTATAATTACCACTAATCAAATGTAGTCTGGTAATTAAATATGAAATATTTGTTTCATATTATTAAAAGAGTAAAAAATATATTAACTTTTTTTTTTAGCAAGGAAAAAGCGAAGCCTCAAACTACAAAATGCAACGCCTTTGATAAGTTACTTCACAAATTATCATCACAAATTTATAATAGAATATCAATAGGTGGTTGCTCAAAATTTTGAGACTCCCAACTCTAAATTAGCCAACTAGTCCGGCGCAATTTTTTTTTTTTTTTTACAATATATATGCTTAATTATGTTATATTGAACAATATTTATTCATATTTTCTACATATATCACTAACAATTTTTTAGTTTAATGATTCTTTATTCAATGATACTAAAATTTCAGAATTTCAAATTTAAATATCAATTGAAATCAAATTAATATTGACAAATCTATAAACCAAGCAATATGTAATTTTATTGCACTAAATGCCCAACTTGAAAGTCACAATTAGTGGGCAAACAACAGCTATTTCAATTTGAATGTCACATATATTGTAATGTTTTTAAATTGGATCGGTCAGTGAGATGATAAGGTGATTGATTTGTAGTTTAGCTAGTTAGATTAATCTGATTGATCTAATTTAATTAATTTAATAATAAATAAAATTTTGAAATTTATTAAAATAATTTTTAAAAATAAGAAAAAATAAATTATATAAATATATTTATAATAATAAAAAATGTTAAAATTATTTTAAATCCAACTGATTATTGATCTAATTATTAATTTCATCATATCGCGATCTAATTATTAATTTTGTCATTTTGACCTACAGGTTTTCAAAGGATTGGTTAAAAATCTACTTCAACTTGAAAGTCCACATTAACAACAACGTGAAGTAGTCACTTTCAAATGGCTCATACTATAATCACTGACATAAGTTGCGCCTACCATTTGTCATTCAGTGAAGCACAAGTGTCAATTAGTGATAGGAAATGAAACCACCATACCACCATCTGCCTTGTCCTTATAACATCAAGAAATTACAAAGAAACATCCTGGAATCTGCACTTATGCATCCCATTGGTAAGGCAATCAGCAAACCGCCAACCAAATCCTAGCAATAAGTTCACCATTTTTATTTTCTTCTTTTGGCACTTTTTGGGTTTTGAATTTTATTTTATTTTATTTTAGTGTTTTTTTTTTTTTGTACCACCCAACTCAGAGTCTCTCTATAATTTTAGTTCTTCACTGAAGTAGTTGGTGCACAGAGAGGCCATGGCAATCTTGGTACTAGTGTTTGAAGGGGTTTGTCTTTGTGTTTCAACTCTTTGGGATCTTCAAGAAATGAGATTTGCTGCCATTTTTGATGATGTGAGTTCCATTGCAATGACTATTATCATGGCTGCTGTGTCGTGTTTGATTGCTGTGAGGAGCAGGTGAATTCAGGTTTTCCAGATAGTAGCTGCAAGTAGGGCTGTGTTACCGTGACTAGTTGTCATGGCTGCTGGGTCATGTTTAATGAATAGTTCTTTAATTATTTTAACGGCAGAGTTTTTCCTTTTTTTTTTTTTTTTTGAGCAAAAATGGCAGAGTAGTTTATTCATGAATTATATATTTTTTTAAAAGTATAATAGCTAGCATATTTTATAGAAATCTATGCAATATTTTGAGGTTGGTCTAATAAATAATGTTTATTAATTAAATTCCCACTCAGCTTTTTTTACTGCAATTTCTGTTTAGATTATATCATAAAAACGCAGTTACTTACATAATTTTATAATTTTCTCTTGAATAATAAAGATATAAAAATGTCAATCATTTCTTTTTTTTTATTAAGACTAATAAGCAGAAATTACCTTAGAATTTCAACTGGATAGTCATAATAAAAAATATAAAAATATATAGGATAATGTCATGTGTCATTTGAAAATTAGATAAAATAATAATTAATTAATTAATTACTTAAATAAAAAATTTATATATGCGACTCTTTCTTTCTCTTTGTTGTCTTTTTCATTTCTTTTTTTTTTATATAATAGTAAATTTATCATTAATTAAAATGATAGATTTCATAAAATTTCATCTTTAATGAAGAATTTTTAAATTTCACATTTAAAGAATTATAATGAATAGTAGATGCTAAAAAATATATAAATTTTTAAAAAGGAAAAAAAAAAAAAAAAAAAAAAAAAACTACCCAAACAACGACGTTGGGGGCGGTTCTTCTCTTATTAATTTGGTTCCGCCCAGCGTCACGGTCATGGTCCAAAGTGTCGTGGTTCACATTTTTCCAGTGTCAAGGGGTCAAGCATAGGTCAGAGTTTTCAGTTCAGTCCATTCCCTTTCAAGACACTATAAGCCTTCTTCGGATGGCCCGCTTGGCTGGAGGCGGGCGTTCTATTTTATGATATATAAACAGGTTTTAGAAAAATTATTTATCAATGTGGGTTTGTTTATATACACTATAGACTAGCATCTGAGCTCCTTATTTTACCATCTGTCAACTGATTAAATGCTATGCTGTGCCACATTTTGGAGGATAACGTCACAGATTACGCTGAAGGGAAACTGCAAAAATTGTCTTTCCGCTCACATCATGTCATATACATAACTCTCATAATAAATATTTCATTAATAATAAAATGTAAAATCATATAATAATAATAATAATAATAATAATAATATAGAACCTTGATCGAAACCACAGAAAATTAAGTATCAACAATTAAATGTAACACCAAGTTCATCTGCTAACGATCAATATAAAACATCTAATGTAACCACTCAGAAGAGGCTTCGTGCTCCATCAATCCCCTGTTAATGGATAATTCCAAGGAATCGAGGTATCATACTTATTTAAATAATTAAAATTTAATTATTATTTTATTAAAAAATATTATTAAATAAATAAAATAATAAATTTAATTTTCAAAATTTATAATTGTGTACGAAGTTAGTTGTAATAGAAAATTATCTACTAATTTATATTTTCAATTTTATATAATATAATTTCAAAAGAAAATTTGTTAAACATAAATGAAGTAATTTTTTATCAAATAAATAATATTAAGTATTTCATGATAAGAAAATAAAATTAACATATAAATGCAAATTATATAAACATATGTGAAGTAATTGTAACAAAAAAAATTATCTATCGATTTATACTTTCAATATTGTATGTTGCAATTTTAAAAGAAAGTTTGTTAAACTTAAATGAAATAATTTTTGACAATTTATTATATTATTATTTGTTTTTATACACTTAAAATTTTAAACAATCAATAAAATTAATTTAAATTTTGACTTTTATTTAAAATTTTTTACTTTTTAGGTTTTATAATTTCCTTTTTGGAAGTAGTTTAGAATTTTTAAAAAAATTTTTTCTACTTTTCTATTCAAAATATTTTGACTTTCTATTTAAAATGTTTACTTTTTAGGTTTTTTTACTTTCCTATTTATAAATAGGTTAGAAATTTTACTTTTTAGATTTTTTATTTTTTTGTTTAGAATATTTCTTGTTTAAAATATTTTTTTTTACATGATATTGACTTACTGTTTAAAATGTTTACTTTTAAAATTTTTTGAATTCTAACTTAGAAAGTTTTTTTTATTTGTATTTAGAAATATTTATTTGATGTGGTAGTTTTATTTAACATATTGACAAATGAAAAATAATTGTTTAAAAGTAATTCTAAAACTTAAATTAATAATATTGATAGCTGAAATTTAAATGATCCTAGCAAATACACTAGTTATCAAGTAGAAAAAAGATATTATTTTTATGAGAATTTAATAAAATAAGTACTAAAACTATAGTCAACCTATAATTATTTGGACAATTGAATTTAAGAGAAAAATTAAACTATAAAAATTTCAAATAAATTAACTACAAAAATTTAAAGACTAAAAACAAATAAAATAAAAATAATAATTAATTAAAGTTGCAGCACTCAAATTTTAAAGAGTTAAGATATTGGTCTGCCTAATCATTGCAATTATATTTCAATTTATTAAATTTAACTAAGACAATTTATAATTTTCATAAGTTAAGAATTTTGTTAAAATTGCATAATATTCCCTCCCGATATATTTTAATTCTACTCCTATCAAATAACTCTTAGATTCCTTTATAAAGTTCTTAAGATAGAAAACTCATTAATCTCTATGAAAAACTGTAAAATCATATAAATCATGTATATATATTCCTATATACAATTCAATTCACATCATGAATTATTTGATCAATTATGCAAAATTTTTTCTCAATTCATTCACATAAAATAAATCAATCAAGATGTAATCAAACTTTCAATAGCATTAAGCACAATAATTCATATATCTTGATAAAATAAAATAAAATCCATTATTGTGATAAGGTTTCTCATCACCTTAGCTACAAGAAAATTAGCTCATGAATAAGAAAAGAAAACTAGAAAGACGAAGAAGAAATAGACTCATGAGTTCACAATGGAAGAGAAAATTGTCTCCAATTGATGTTGGTTGGCCTCTTCCCTTTGCTCTCTATGTTTTTTCCTCCTCTTCCATACAAGAAAAAAGACTCCTATTTATAGCATAAAAATCTATCTCAAAAATCTTCCAAAAATCTTTAGAGGAATTGACTTCCTAATTGGTTTTGGACAATATCAAAAAAAGATCTAAATCTAAGTTAAATCTCCTAAGTCAAATCTTCTAAATAAGATAGGATCTTTTACAAAAATCTGGCTAAAAATTAGCTTCTTATTCTTTTAAATTCGTCAACCCCAAATTGACAAGTTGAATTCGCACCTTATCACAATAAATCTTCTGCAACAAACTACACTTTACCTCTTTTTATCTCAAAATCGAAGAATCTCGTAAATTGATGTCTAATCTCCCCCTTTTCAACCCTAATGCACCTGAAATATCAAATTTAAATTTCTTGAATATAAAATTCAATTAAAATTGAAAAATAAACACCAAATATGAAAAAATTCACTATAGTTACTTATCACATTCCTCCGCCCCGCCCCCCCAATTAAGATTATGTTTGTTACCAAGTATACTTAACTCAAACTCAACAACCCTTCTAATTCTCCATCCTTCACTCTTTTAGTTTGTTGTCAAACAATCTCAAATCATCAATTCTCAATGAACTCAAGTCAAATTGCAATAAAAAGAAACAAACATTTCATAAATGAACTATTTAAAAGAAAGATAAGAACTTCTTTGGCTTAATAACTTCTTTAAAATCAAATGTAACAAGAATCAAATTCTCTCTCAATGGTTTCACTCAATGCACTTAAGTGCCTAGGATATCAATAAATTCTCAAGTCAAAACAAGGGATGATATTAACATAAGTTTGCCCATATATCATATTTCCACCACTTAGAATGAATTCGATACATAAAAAATCAGAAGAGCTTAAAATGGGTTGTAATAGGATTTAGCTTTAGGTTTGATAAAAACGGTAATGTGGGTGAAAAATTATCAAAGAAATCAATTTAATTGGCATGAATCTAAATTTTTAGAATTGCTCTTTCTATAATTTTTCTTTTTACAATACCACATTTAGAGTCATCAAAACATTTTTCTTTTCTTTTCCTTTCTTTTTTTTTTCATTATCCTCTAAATTGTTTTTAGCCTTTTTACGTGAAAATAAATATTTGTGATGAATGCTCCCAGTTACTCAGCATAAAATATATTTAGAATCTTTTATCATACTCATAAATTGACAGTCGTTTGACATGAAGATAAATAATTGTAATGAATATCCCCAGTTACTAAGCACCAACATATAAGAGTAGAATTTGTTTCTTTTTTTTTTTTCTCTCTCTTTTTCTCATCAATTTGCTCAAAAAGTTGTTTTCATTCTCATGCCAACTCAATTAAAATCTTTCGATAAAAGGGTAAAGAAAATTAAAAAGTTCAAGGTAAAATTAATGTGGCTTAAACAAAGAAAGGGTTAAGGCTCAACTTGGCTTTTCCTAAGGGAATATCATGAGGGTTGGCTTTAGATGGGCTTAAAGGGGTAATCCTAGTTACCCTTTTTATTTTTTTTTTTAACATATGAACTCATTAATATGGTCTCAAAATGCATAACAAGGCAAGTTCTAGAATATGCAACCCAAGTTTGACAACACTCAATAAAACAAAATGGAGCAATAAAGAGAATGATCATAAGCTCAAAACCTCACAATTAAGGTTTACTTGTATTGAATCTTGCACATTTTTCATTTAAATTGATTATCAAAGCAAAAAAAAACATCATCCTAAAAAAAATTCATTTAATCATGCTTGTATCCTATCATGCACTTTTACCTTAAGCAAAAAATTCATGGTAATCCAAGATCATTTGAAAACAAACATTAAGAGAGTAGAAATTCCAAAAGAAAAGGTTATCAAGCAAAAATTAAGGGATGTCAAAAACAAAAGCATCATCAAACCTTTTATCTCTCTCTCTCGCTTAAAACATACATTATCCTCAATGTAGCAAAAAAAATCACCTAAAAATAAAATAAGTAAATAAATAAATAATTGAAAGGAAACTTCCTTGAATGGTAAGTTTTGGTGGGAGTGGATCTCAAGTGTGAAAAGGGGGATGACGGGTGGCTATGGTGTTTTCAAGAAGACTTTTGTGAATGAGTTGGGGGGCACGACTTAAGTTGGCAAAGGAATGGTCTTATTTGTACAATAAGCCATGGCCATGCCTTATACTAGTGGAAAAAAAAACAAAATAAAAGATTTAATGCGATAGGGCATGGACATGACATATGCAGACTAGCAAAAAAAAAACATAAGAAAACAAAACATAAGATTTACTGGGATAAACTATGGCACGACTTATGCTAACTGATGAATATTTTTATCTGGATAGTAAGTTGTGGGCACACCTTATCAAAATTTTTATTTTTTTTTCCTTTTTGTTTGAAAATTAATTTTAGAACAAGCCCAAAACATATCAAAATGCAAAAATAAAATAAAAATGATTACAATGCAATGAAAATCAAGAAAAATATGCAAAAATAAAATAAAAGTATGAAATTGTAAAACAAAAAATACTGTTTGCCTCCCAAAAAATGCTCTTTTAAAGTCACTAGCTTGACTTCTTTTCTCTTTTTAAAGGATTTTGCAAGAAATGAGTAAATTCATAGAAAATAGATTATTTCTTAACCACCCTTTTCAGTTTCTTCTCTTAGAGAACTATCAATTTAAATGAAATAATCACAGAAAACGTTGAATTTTCTCTCAAAAATATATTTTAAATGAAAGAACAAAGATTTTAGTTCCAAAGGTAGAGGAGTTTTAATAAAGGGTTGTAATTTTTTGGTAGAAGCTGGTTCCTCTAAAGATAAAATTTCCTAACTTTTGGCTTCAATCCCTCTTGACCCGTGTCCAAGTAATTGAATTTCTCCTCATGTCCTTCATTCAAGACTAGCGCTTCATCACAAGAATTAAGAACGATATTCTCCAAATTATCTTTTAATCTAAATGCATTTGCTTCAATTGCAAACACATTAACGCAATTAATCATATTTATTTCATGTTTAATTGTGGTAGGATATTTTATGGATTTACACACGTTAAATGTTACTTCTTCACCATTGATTCGAAGAGTAAGTAAACTTTTTGTACATCAATTAAAGCATTACTGGCTGCAAGAAAAGGTTTACCTAAGATCAAAGGCATTGTTTGATCTTCCTCCATATCTAACACAATAAAATCAACAAATATAATAAATTTGTCCACCTTAACTAAGACATCCTCTACTATTCTCCTAGGATATTTAATACTTTTATCGACTAGTTGCAAAATAATAGTAGTGGGCGTCAATTCATGCAATCTAAAATTTTCAAAATTTGAGTATGCATTAAGTTCAAACTAGCACCTAGATCGCATAATGATTTCTCAAATTCAGCGTCTCCTTTAGTGCAAGGGATAGAAAACACCCTGAATCTTGAAGTTTTGGAAGCAATTTATTTAAGAGAATCGCTAAACACTATTAATTTATTTGTGTATACTTTTTTATATAATAATTATTATCAATAAAATTATTTTGTTGATAATAATAATTATTAATATATTAATTATATATTATTATATCAATATAATAATATTATTACAGTATACAAATAATTACAATATAAAAAATTACATATAAATGAAATTAATATATAGTAATATTTGTATATTTATTAATATATTATTAATTATTAATTATATTTTAATATATTAACTTGATATGATATAATTATTGAAAATTAAAGCAATTAATTATAAATGAAAAATTAATTATCATAATCAATTAATCATATAAAATTAAAGCAATTAATTATAAATGATATTATAGCAATAAATTATCATTTAAAATTACGCAATTAATTATAAATGAAGAGTTAATTATCGTAATCTAAAAGTATTATTAAAAATAATGATTCTTGAAATACATCAAAATTAAATAATAATAATAATAATAATAATAATAATAATAATAATAATAATAAGTAAAAAAAAGTTATCAATTTGATTTACCATCATAATAAACATTAGCAATATAAATATTTATATTAATTTTTAAGTATTCTAATAAATATATTTAATTTCACAAGATAGTATTATTACAGTATATAAAATTTTTATCCATAATTTTAAAAATTTATAAATTTTTCATTTACTTTTAATTATCATATACAATATATATAATTTTGTTATAATTTTCACTAAATTTTACAACTATAATACTACTTTATATATTATTTTAAATAAAATTATTCAGTTTATTAAAAAATTATAACACTAACTTTTTATTGAGAAACTCTAGTAACAATGCTTTAATAATACTATTATTTTTTTATGATATTCACTAATAATATCTATCTAATTTAATTTTGATTTCTATTAAAGTTTTTTTCATTATGTCATTTAATATATTTCATTTTCCATTATACTTTTTTCTTGTAATATTGTTTTAGCTTAACATTTTATTAATTTTTGATAATTGACTTCTTCATTATTATGCACAATGTTTCCTCTTTTTCATTATTATTTTCATTATATTTTAAATTCTTGGTATTATTTTAATTCCTAATAAATAAATATTAAAACTAATTCATCATTTATATATTTTGTTATTAATAATTTATTTTTTAGTAAATAAAATTGTTTACTTTACCAATATTAATTTTTTTTGATATAATGACATCACTAATTTTATTTCTAATGTGAAAATAAATATTCACACTACTAAATAAATAAGCAACCCAGAATAAGAAGAAGAAGGAGAATAAAGCAAATGAAAATGAGACAGAATAAAGCAATCTGTGTAAAATAAAATATGGTTTGAAAGACGACCATGGTCTTCGATTGATGTGCACCCACCAGCCTTTTGAAATGACAAAAGGCTGGTGTGGCCTGTGTGCCACACGCAAGCTGCAATTGCAGCTTGCTGCCACCTTTTTTTGTTTGTTTTTTTTTTGCCGGTTGGTTTGTCTAGAGGACAACTATTTTTTTTTTGTTTATTTTATATATTGTCTCAATTTCTGAGCAGCAGACCACCCAAAAACACCCAAATTCATAAATATTTTTCATTCTAATCTATTTTATTAAGTATTTTTTTTCAAAAACCCAATTTAATAAAAAGCCCATGTAGCAAAGGTTATCTACCAAGAACGTGACTGCAGTGATAATGATGTTAGGCAACTTTTATTAGGACTTGGTATACCTTTGCCGATTCCTGCTTCCAGATGTTTCATTGATGAGTTACCAAGAGTAACGTTTTTTGATGAGATTCATGAGCATGGAAGAAGTATTGTGTGCATGGAAGAGTTCGAAAATGGGGATAGTAATGATCGAATTGTCATGTTGTCATCTTTATCATGTGGATTGTATTGTTCAGTGGCTTATGTCTAGCCATCTTTGTCCTTTTTCCAGATATGAGATACCTATACTCATGACCCTCCACTCCGTTACTGTTCCTGTTGCCATTGTCCACTATTCACTCATTCTTGAAACTTAAGAGCTTTGTATGGGAATATCACCTAATTATAATTTTAGGTTAACTAACTATCTTTTCCCAAAAAAAAAAAAAAAAGAGATTCTCAACATATTTTTTTCAATATATGTTTCAAGCTACCTGTCTTAAATAACTTCATCAAATCCCAAAAAATTAGTAATAAATCTGAGAAAAAATATTAAAAATCATTCATAATCTTAATGGATCAAAATCAACAAAACACATTTCAAATCAATCATCATTCACCATTTTTTATCATTGTAATAAAAAAAATATATAATTTCAACATTTTCTTCCAGCTACATCTCAAGCTTATTGAAGATTATTACGAATATGTTTTAGAGAGGAAAAATTCTTCATTATATATATTTTTCTCTCTAAAATAAATTTAATATGATTTTTAATGTTTGTCTTATTATTTGGAATAAAAAAAATCATGAGTTTTGATATACCATGTATTGAAAAAGTTAAAAATGAATATATTTGAGCTCAAAATCAATCGTAAAACAGAGAAAAAATTGAGTTACTAGAGGTTGTGTTTGATTCTTCTTACACAGTAAAATATTTACAAATAGTTTGCAGGAAGCTATTTATTTTAGTTTTATTTTTAGTTTACTTTTAGTTTATGAGACATCGACAAAAAAAAGTAATTAGAACATAGACATCATCTTCAACCTCTAATAAACATGATTTTCTCTCTTTTTATGACTAATTTTCAGCTAAAAAATGTTTTAAAAATTAAGTACAAAAAATAATTTACAGAAAAATGTTTATTTTAGCTTTATTTTTAGTTTACTTTTGATTTATGATATCGTCGACAAAACCAAAGAAAAAAAGACAATTAGAAAGTAGACACCATCTTCGACCTCTAATAAAAATGATTTTCTCTATAATAATATCAAGTAAAAAATATTTATACATAGTAAAATATTTATTTTTATTTTATTTACTTTTATTTTAGGTTTACCAATTCAAAATTTTTAAAAATTAAGTACAAAAAATAATTTACAGGAAAATATTAATTTTAGTTTTATTTTGGGTTTACTTATGATTTATGAAATCATCAATAAAAAAAGAAGAAGAAGAACAATTAGAACGTATGCATAATTTTCAACCTCTAAATAAATACGATTTTCTCTTTTTTCATAACTGATTTTTAGCTCAAAAACATTTTAAAATTTAAGCATAGAAAATAATTTACAAAAAAATATTTATTTTAATTTTATTTTTTGTTTACTTTTAGTTTATAAAATTATCGACAAAATAAAGGAAAAAACTATTAGAAAGTAGGCATCATCTTTAACCTCTAACAAATATGATTTTCTTTATAACAACATCAAGTAAAAAAAAATATTTATAACACAGTAAAATATTTTATTTTTATTTTATTTACTTTTATTTTAGGTTTGCTTGTTCAAAATTTTTAAAAATTAAGTACAAAAAATAGTTTGTAGGAAAAAGTTAATTTTAAATTTATGTTGGGTTTACTTTCAATTTATAAAACCATTGAAAAAATAAAAGAATAAGAACAACAACTAGAACGTAGATATTATCTTTAACATATAACAAACATGTCTTTTTTTATCTTTATGACTAATTTTTAGCTCCAAAAAATTCATTTGTTAACTGTTTTTCATCTAAAATGCATAAAAATTTATAATTTTTTATTGTAAACAACAATAACAATAAAAATAACTATTAGATCTTAGAAAATAAAAATAAAAACTCAAATGTATCTCCATTTTCTTACTATTTTTAGAGAGAAAAAAAAAAGAAAGAGAGTTTTTTTGGATATTATTCTTCTTCATTTGCCAACACAATGGAGGTAGTGGTGGTCGTAATCGTCATCGCTCTTGCTATCATTGTCTTCTTCTTTTTCTTTTTATTCTTCTTTTTCTCTTTCACGTAAAAAAGTAAATAGCAAAACAAAGAAAAAAAAGATAGAAAAAGAAAATTGAAAGCATAAAATTGTCTTTTTTTTTAAAAAAAAAAAAAGACAATTCAAAGTATAAAATTGTCATTTTAATAAATTATGGTCATAAATGCCTTCTTTTTTTAAAAAAAAAAAATGCAAAGTGGACTTTCCTCAAAACTTAACAAATATTGATCCATCTATTTTGGTAGTGGGTAATGCACTCTCTCCTCTCTTTTTTTTAAACACTAGTCCACCTATTTTGGTAGTGCGTAATGTACCCTCTCTCTCTCTCTCTTTTTTTTAATAGCTTAAAAAAAATTATAGAATTGAAATCAGAAGTATAGTTGGATTTCATCTTTATATTATTATTACAGTGAACACATATTGTATTGTGATATTATAATTAATTTTATTTTTAAATATTTACTTAATTATTTATTATTTTATATAATTTTTCTTTTTTGATTCATGCTATGGCTGTTATTATTATTATTATTGTTATTAGCTGTGTATTTTGTGGAGCAGGTTATTCATGATATTGTCGACCTTCTCTCTTATGATGTTTCTCAAATTTCTGATGGTCAATAATATTCTTTGAAAAAATTATACAGGAAGCCAAATTTTATTTGAATAATTCAATTATAATATATGACTTAAATAATTTTATAATCACATTGGAAGGTTTAGTTTTGCCAACTAAATATTTATATTTTGTTACAATGTCTTTTTTATCTTCATTTGTAGTAATCTTTCGCATTCATAAATTGCATTTTTTTTTCATTATTGTTTGTTATGGAACAACTTTTAATTTCTTTAATGCCATCCAATTACATATTTGGTTTATATATATATATATATATATATATATACAAATAAAAAGTGTGTTCAATAGATGATTGATTGTCTCACATAAGTAATCGTCTCGTCTCTATGACATAACGTGGAATGAAAAAGAGATTGGTTTCAAACATTACATAACTAATCTAAAGAAAGTACAAATTTAAAACAAGGTTACTATGAGATCAATATTATGATATTATCTAACACCAAGGTAAATCAATATATATTATTAATTTCAGTCTTAACATTAATTTTAAACAATTATTTGTCATTTGTCAAATAATTGTATATAATATTGTCACATGTCATTATTTTATATTATGTAATAAAAAATTATCATATTATAAAATTTAAATAAGAAATTAGAAAATTTGATCATCATATTTCTAAAAGGGAAATCAAAAAGACTAAACAAGAAGCTAAAATAATATAAAAGAAATTTTTCAATAAGAAATTAGAAAAATCTAAAATTGAAAATTATAAACAATTTCTAAATAGTTAATTAGAAAATTCTAAATAAGAAAACTAAAATTGAAATTAAAATAAGTTATTATTTAAAATTCCAAGTTTATAAGAACTAACAATAGTATAATATATTGTCAAAAATTACTTCATTTAAGTTTAATAATTTTTTTCTTAAAACTATGTTACACAGGATTAAATGTATGAATCAATAGATAATTTTTTACTATAATTATTTCACATGTGCATGCGTGCACACACACATATATATAATTCACAATTATATTAATTTTATTCTTCATTATGAAATATTTGTATTATTTGTTTGATTGATTATAAAAAATTTGCCTCACTCAAATTTAATAAATTTTTTCTTCAAATTATATGGTTGAAAGTATGAATCAATAAATAATCTTTACTATAATTATATCCATAAATAATTATAAATTTTAATAAATTTATTTTATTATTTTATTTATTTAATAATAACTTTTCTAAAATAATAACTAATTATTCAATTAGTTAACTAATTATTTAATAAAAATAAATATTAAATATATTTAAAATTTATTATTATAATCATCTCGTGTAATATACGAGTTTACAACTAATAATTTTATAATTCTCTTTATATGTCTAAGTATGCTTGATGAAAATTCTGCTACTGAAAATAGTAATAGAGTGTAGACTCAAGTAGATACTCTGTAGATTTGAACTATCATATTTATAATATTGGAAACATACAAAGATGTACACTGTAAAAGAAAAAGAGAATAATATTATGAAACCTGTTTCATATCCATCTACATTATTCAACCAATAAAGTTAACATAAAATTTGATCTTTATTTTAATTGTGTTGCGTGACATCGATTGGCTCCTGAAGATTTCGATTTTAGTATTCTATTATGACTTTTGGTTGCTTTTTAAAGTTGCATTTAATATTGCCAATGGTACAATTTGATCCAATGGAACTATTTAAAAAGCAATTGAATTTGAAATACAAAGATTATTTTTTTTTAAAAAAAAAAAAGGAAAAAACATTCTAGTATCACATGGACTATGTTTGTATATTCAAATATAATTATAAACACATAAGTAAATTATATAATATATGAAGAAAAATTATGGTTCAACACAAATATATTTATTCATTATAGAAATATAATTTCTCATATATTTTCTAAATTCAATACAAATAAATCTACTTATATTAACTTTAAAAAATTATTAAATAACATATATATATATATACACACAAAAAATTTCCAATTCAGGTATATAATTTTTTTATATCTTATTTGTTTAGATTATTTTCCAGAAAGTGGGAGTCACTGCTTCTTTTTTAACAAAGTTATATTATAATTTCTTATCTAGAAGAACTAATAAATATATATAATTAACTTTAATATTAGAGTCAATTTTAGATGAGTGTTTATTATCAAATTTGGTATTGTCCAAAACCAATTTAGAGAATATCAAATAATTATATATAATTATTTGATATTGTCCAAAACCAATTTGGAAGTCAATTCCTTTAAGATTTTTAGAAGATTTTTTAGAGAGATTTTTGTGCTATAAATAGGAGTCTCTTTTTTTGCATGGAAAATAAGGAAAAAAGTGGAGAGCAAAAGGAAAAAGGCAACCTAGCTCAATTGGAGACAATCTTCTCTTCTATTGTGAACTCATGAGTCTATTTCTTATTCTTCTTCTTCTTTCAAGTTTTTTTTTTTCTTATTCATGAGCTAATTTTTTTGTCATTAAAGTCATAGGAAGTCTCATCACAATAATTGATTGATTTTATTTTATTTAATCAAGATATTTTTATTTTCATATTTGTTCATAAATTATTGTGTTTAATGTTATTGAGAGTTTGACCACCTCTTGTTTGATTTAGTTTATGTGAATGAATTGGGAAAAGATTTTGCATAATTGATCAAATAATTCATGATATGAATTAAATAGTATACAAGAATATATATACATGATTCATATGATTTACAGTTTTTTCATAGAGATTATTGCGTTTTCTATCTCAAAAACTCTATAAAGGAATCTAAAACTTACTTGATAGGAGTATATAAATTATATTTTGGGAGGGAAGATTAACTAATTTTAGGAAAAATCTCAATTTATAAAAATAATAAATTGTCTTGGTTAAATTCAATAAATTTAAATTTATTGAAGTGATTAGGTAGACTAATAATCTTAACTCTTTAAATTTAGTTATTGAAATTTTAATTAATTCTTGCTCCCATTTTATTTGTTTTTAATCTTTAAATTTTTCACAGTTAATTTATTTGAATTTTTATAGTTTAATTTTTCTCATAAATTTAGTTGTCTAAATAATCATAGGTTGACTATAATTTTAATACTTATTTTATTATATCATTGTGGAAACAATATCTTTTTACTCTTTAATAACTAGCGCACGTGTTAGGATTATTTAAATTTCAGTTATCAAGTTTTTGGCGCCGTTGTTGGAGATTTAATTCTAAAATAATATTATAATTTATTAATCTTAGTTAATTTGGATTTTTCTATTTTTTTAATTTTTGTTTGTTCAGGTTGATTGGTACATGACACACATTAATGGCGAGGAAACAATGAAACTTTATCCTAAAATAGAGAGAACTTTCCATATATGTCGAAGGGCTAACAAAGGTAAAGATCAATAGCAAGTTGAAGATAGAATGACGGAACTAGTGAATGATAACAAAACTCTTTTGGACTATGTTTGTCCAACAATTGATGGAACTACTTTTAGCATTAGAAAGCCAACGATCCAAGCCAACAACTTTGAAATCACGTCAACAATCATCCAAATGATTCAAACTAGTATCCAATTTAGTGGGCTACCAAGTGATAATCCTAATGCACACATTGTCAATTTTCTAGAGATTTGCGACACCTTCAAACATAATGGGGTTAGTGATGGTGTTATTAGACTTAGACTTTTCCTTTTTCATTATGAGATAAGGCTAAGGATTGGCTTAATTCAATCCTTCAGGTAGTATCACTACATGGGCTAATTTGACTAAAAAAATTTTGGTTAAGTATTTTCCTCCCTTTAAAACAACTAAATTGATAAATGATATTAGCACTTTTGCTCAATTAGAAAGAGACATTATATGAGGGTTGGGAGAGATTTAAGGAGATACTTAGAAAATGTCCTCATCATGGAATACTAGTTTGACATTAAATTTAAACTTTTTTATAATGATGTTACTCCATCTAACTGTTTTATTATTGATGCAGTTGTTTGTGGTACAATTATGAGGAAATCTCCTGACGAACCTTTTTGAACTAATGGAGGAGATAACTTTTAATAGTTACTAATGGAATAATAATAGAGTTGATCACAGGGGTCATGAAGTGCATAATATTGATTCTTTTATTGTTTTATATACTCAAATTGCCTATTTGAATAAAAAATTAGATAATCTCGTTGCTACAACAATGAATGTTTCAACTTTTGATCCATGAAACTTATGTGGCCAAATAGGACATCCAAGCTCTCATATTAGGTAAGAAATCCTTTTGTTTCTCATGAAAGTATTAATTTTATTTCTTATGATGATTTGTCAAATTTCAATTTATATTCAAGTACATACAATTCGGGATGGAGGAGCCATTCAAATTTTTCTTGCAGTAACAACCAACTGAAGGCACCCATTAGATTTCAACAATAGCCATCATAAGAAAATAAGGGAAATTTGGAGGATTTAATTACTAAATAGCGTTGAAGCAAGGTTTCAAACACATGAGACATCTATTCGGAACTTAGAAGTACAAGTGGGGCTGTTGGTTAACATGATGTCAGAAAGAAGAGAGGGTCAGTTTCCTAGTAATACCAAGAAGAATCCAAAAGAACAGGTAAATGCTATCACTATAAGAGGTGAAAGATCAATTGGAAGAGATGCGAGAGAAAAGATGAAAGAGCATGACAAGGTTAATGATTCATCCATTGAAACCAAAGGAAGTACACCTAAACTTAATTTAGACACTATTGAACTTCTTTTTCCTTACCCTAACAAAGTTTTAAAAGCTAATTTGGATAAATAATTTGATAAATTTTTAGAAGTGTTTAAAAAGGTACATGTTAATATTCCTTTTCTTGATGCAATTTCACAAATGCTAAGTTATGCTAAATTTTTGAAGGATGTGATTTCTAACAAAAGGAAATGGGAAGAACATCGTAAAGTGTTTATTCGTAGGAGAATAAATTAATTGTTTAAACGAATAAATTAATAGTTTAATGTATACAATATGCAATAGTTTAATAGTATAAATGCAATTATATAGTCATCTACAAAAAAATAAAAATAAAAATATAGTTTAATGTATACAATATGCAATAGTTTAATAGTATAAAACAAATTACTTCTCTTTCCTCTTACTAGCCAACTAGCATAAACTAATCAATCAATCAAACAATATATATTATTAATTTTAAATTTAAATAATTATTTATAATTTATCGAATAGTTGTGTATAATATTATTAAATGTCATTGTTTTATATTATGTTACGCAAAATTATCATAGTAAAATTTTAAATAGAAAATTTTAAAAGTTAATTAACATGTAAAAAGACTTTATAAATAAGAAATTACAAAATTTAAACAATAAAAATTCTTAAAAAATTTTAAACAGAAAATTAGAAAAATTAAAAGGTAAAAATTTAAAACAATTTTGAGAGAAAAAATTAAAAAGTAATAATATTAAATAAAAATCTAATTTCAAGTATATAAAAACTAGCAAATAGTATAATAAATTGTTTAAAATTACTTTGTATAAATTTAACAAATTTTCTTTTAAAATTATGCTACACAAGATCGAAAATATTAATCAATAGATAATGTTTTGTTATAATTATCTTATATATATATATAATTTGAAATTATCTATTACTTTTATTTTTTATTATGAAATATTTAATATTATTTATTTGATTGATTATCAAAAATTATTTTACTCAAATTTAATAAACTTTCTCTTAAAATTGTGTTACCTAAAATTGAAAATATGAATCAATAGATAATATTTTGTTATAAATATTTTTTAACATAATTATAAATTTTGAGAAAGTTATATTTTTATTTTATTTACTTGATAATAATTTTTAATAAAAAAAATTAATCATTCAATTAATACTTATTTATTTAATAAATTTAAATATCAAATTTATTTAAATTTTATTATTGTAATTATTTCACACAACACCCGAATTTACAACTAATAAAAAAGTTGTTTGTCCACTTTCTGGACTAAGAGACTAATATAAAAGTTAATAAAAAAAAATATTTTTCAGCTACTAGTCCGCTACTTTGACTAGAGATAAACAACAAAATACTTCATTTTTATAAATTCTTTTCCAATTCACGCATTTTATTAATTTTTTTTTTCGGGAACATAATTTACCATCACAGTTTTCGTCGTCGTTGCAGCAGCAAAAGGGACGTAACTTTATAATCATACTTCGCCAACAACAGAGTCATGGAGACAGGTTGCAGGATTCCATTACTTGTCATGACGCGACGTTCAAGTGATTTTGCCCATTCTTGAATGGAACTAATCGTTAAGTCGAGCCTGTGCATGGATCGTTCCATTCTCCTATAAGGATTGCTTCATTCATCCCATGCCGCTAGCATTTAGTTAAACCCAATTGACCTAAATTGAATTAATTAAAATTAAAAAAAATAAATTTTTAAAAAATAAAATTTAAAAAATAAATTGAATCAAATCAAATAAATTTATAAATTAAATTGAATTTAATTTAATTATAATTCGACTTAGTTTGAAATAATTTTTTTTTAAAATAATTTTTAAATGTTTTTAATATAAATAATACTTCTTATAATATATTTTAAAATATTTTTAATGTAAATAATATATTTTAATAGATTTTTATATATTTTTTATATAAATAATAAATTTTAAATAGAATTAAATCATTTTGATTTGATTTAATATATGTTAAATTTATTTTGATTTGATTTTAAATAAAATTGATTTAATTTGATTCAATCAAAATTATTTTATCTAAAAATCGAATCGAATCAGATTAATTGAATTTTTTTAAAAAAATCAAACGTGAATTTTTTTATTAATATACATAAACACACATATGGATTACAAAATACACACTTTTATAAAATCATGATAATTTTGTAAATGTGCACTAAACTACATACTTGTCGCAATCGATATGAGACGTGATGATCTATATAATTTACACATGAATTTTTCACGATCAATATGAGATCTTAAACGATCAATTTTCTTATGAATAAAAGACAATCACACATATATATATATTAAAATAATATATAATATAAATTAATAACAGAACACATTCGTTCACAATATTATAACCATTTTGAAAAATCGTACTGATTTATATAACTCATAAATATATTTTTTATATTTAATGTGAGATTCTGAATAACCAAAATCAATTAAATTTATATTTAAACCAAATTAAACTGACTAAACTAATTTGATTCTATCAAATTTTCAGTTTACACTTTCTGTGGCCATCCCTAATTATTACGATATCTCTCTCGGTTGATGGGGTCGATTTTCGCTCCTTTCCCTCTTCTCTAGCGCCAATTGATATTTGACCTCATGGTTTTGTCCTTTGTGAAACAGAGCAAATATTACTGATGTTCAGTTTTTGTTTGTTTCATAAAAAAATATGTTTGGAATTTTCTAATAGTTGATGTATTTAAAAAAATTAATTAATAAAAAATGTAGTTATTTTCAAGAAAATAACTTGCTCTTTTTACAAAAAAATTTATTTTTTAGATTTTGATAAATTTATTTAAACAAATATGAATCATGTGAACATATATATTTGTTACCGCTAGTCATCCTTAACTAATTGTCATTTATTATCAATTAGGGGTGAACATTATTTAGTAAAAATTGAAAACAATGATCAAATAGAATAAGTTCAATTTATTCAATTCGATTTAAATATAATTTCATTTAAGCTTAATTTTTTTAAAAAAAATTAGTTAATTTGGTTGAATTTAGTTTTTAGATAAAAAATTTTAATTCAATTAAACTGACTGAATTTATTCAAAATTAAATTAAATTAGATGAACTTATATTAAATCAAACTAAAATGATTGAATCCTATTTAAAATTCATTATTTACATTAAAACCTATTAAAATCTGTCAAAAATATGTTATTTATATAAAAAATATTTTAAAATATATTATAAATTTATTATTTATATTAAAAATATTATAAAATTTATTTTTGAAAAAAAATTTAATTTAAATTTAGTTCAGTTTAATTTATAAGTTTATTCGATTCAATTTAATTTATAGTTTTTCAAAATTCAATTTTCAATTTTTTTTAGTTCAGTTTGATTTGAACCAAATGTCTGCCTTTATCATTAGTTATCACTAATCAATGATGGTAAATTTTTCATTTTCATGTTTTTTTTTCTCATATTGAATAATAAATAGTATAAATATAAAGAGTTTATAATGTAAACTTTATTATAATCATATAAATCAAAAGAAAATTAATATGTTTAATACATTTCAAACACTAAAAAATATATTTATAGAAAATATATTTATAAAAAAAAATTATTTAAAAATGCTTTCTATCAATAAATTATTTTTTATAGATAAATAGAGTCTAAATTAGTCAACCTATGATTAAGTGTTTGTTTCGTAGTTCTAAAATAAATAGCACATAACTGATTGAAATTGATGTTTTGGGCATCAGTTCCTATCAAGCATGCAAATTGACTAATCAGTTTGTGATTTTAGAAACTTTGTTTTGTTTTGTGATTTTAAAAAATCGAAATATATTAATGAATTTTTTAAATTTTTTTTTTCTTGTTTCTTGTTATCTCCATTTGATGCTTAAGAGTTTCTCGATAACTCTTCTAAAAAAGCAATTTAATTATATATATTTATTTTTTTTAATAACTGAAATTATTGAATAAATTTTTTTAATTCTTATGTGATTACTTTAAACAACAGATAAAAATGAACAGAGGAATAAATTTAAGAAAACAATGCTACTACTGTAATTACATTATATAGCCATTGATACAAACTTGCCACTTTTTAATCAATCATATTTAACCAACTAAAGTGCTCATTTTGGTCTAATTTCTGCAGCAACTTTCTTACAGATCTTAATTTTCCCTATAGATAACCATTAACACAAAAATAAGTTTAATCCTAACATGAAAACAAAAAATTCCAAGCAGAATCTCCCACCATTACAAAAGCTGCTAGCTCTATCCAAACCAGACTAAAGGTCTGTGCCAGTAACTACTCCAGGTCCAATTCTAAGCTGAAATACCAAGCCTGTTTCTGAATGAACTTCCTAAATTTGGTTGAGATGCTTGATGAAGAGATATCTTGATGGTGTTGGTTTCAGATAATCTAAGCAAGTCTATACACTCATCAAGATCAGCATCACAGGTCAAAAGAACTGGTTCGTGATCAATGTCTATATATTTGAGATCAATTCTGCTGAAATCGTCAATCTTGAATCTTTTAGCGATCTCTTTCTGCAAGTCCTTGAAACTCCAACTTGGAAGGAAGCTGAACCGTATATTTTCTTCTCCAAATGTGGCTTTTATTCTGAATGCCAGTCCATCTCTTGAACTATGCGTGATACAGTCTGGTAACGATGGTAATTCCTGATTCAAATAATGTAGTTCTGCTTCAGTGCAGGTTCTCTTTAGCGCTGCAACAGGGTCTTCTGCTGGTAAAGAACATCCAGTTTTCAAGTCATTGGTGGAGGTGGTGGCAGTAAGCTGCTTTGCTTCAGTGGAATCACAGGTGCTTGAGCCAGAATTCTGACTGCAAGAAGAGGACTGGGATTTTGAAACAGGGCCTTTCTGGCTGGGAAGACTCTCAGGTTGTGGGTTTGATTTCTTGGAACTGTCACTGATCTTGAATGACGAGAAATGATCCTTCCCAGAATTTAATTCTGGGAAGGTCTTGTAAAAGGAATCAATTTGAATGAGACCCTCCACCCCATGGATGGAATTGACTACTAGCTGGAGTTTCCTTAATGAGTGATTAACTTTCTTGATTTTTCGAGAAGGCCATCGGCTGATACCATGTTGCCTGCATATTCTTTTCAATGTAGTGGGACAAACTGCAATCGGTAAAAAAGTGTGTAAGCATTTGTTGGTTAATTAGGCCAACAAGCATATGCATTCAATTACAGATTTTCACCTCCAATACACTTAGCAGCATTCTTAAGGCTCCCAGCAAAGTATTGCCGAAGAATTTGCAAATTGATTATCTTCTCTGTCTTTGTCGGTCGCTTGTCGCCTGCTCTCCTGCTGTTTAATGAGCAATGCTGACCAATAGAAGCATTTTCCCCACCCTTGACACTGAGTTTAAACATGGAATTTTCTGAAATATCCTGTTCTTGGTATAAGTCTAATCCATTTCTATTCCAGTGAGTTATCACCTTAAACTCTTCTTCAGGCTCTTCTTTGGGATAATCCCATGATACAAAAGCAAACTTGTCGTTCTTCGGAGCATCCATCTGGCAGGCAGTCCAGGACAACTCCTCTGGAGAGTATTGTGGAGAAGGAGGAGATACAAGCTTCTGAATTCCTTCATTAGTAAGTACCACTTGCTCATTGACTTCATCATCCATCTCTTTGTCCATAATAACATTAAAATTCTGGCAAGCCTGTTGTACAACAGCAGGCAACAAATCCCACATTTGCATTTGCTCTTCAACATCTTTACAATCCCTTGGCAGGAATATCTCCAAGACAAATTCAACTAGTCCAGTATACATGTTTCGCAGAGGAATAGTGAGTGCTGCATGCAAATTAAACATCCTAGCATAGTGAGATAAAGGATAACTTGTTTTGCTAAAGGAGGTTATATCAGTAGCAAACCATTGCTTGTTTGTCGTGAAAGCTTTCCCAACTATTCCCTGATCTAGGAAAAGGTATTGCTTAGAACATGCTTCGATGAATCCCACGAGATCACTATCTGCAGCTACGTAACAAGCAGAATCCACAATGGATATACAATAATCATACTTCTCAGGAAACTGCTGGTATTCACTTTCACCTTGCCTGTCGCAAAAGGCCCATGTCAAAGCTAAAGGCAAACTATGTGTTTTGCAGACTGATTGTAGAATTTCTGATATTTCTGCAACTGCAATTTGGTAGAATCCATTGTAAGCCTATTGAAACAAAAAAGAAAAGATGTCAATTCTATATCATTATCAGATTATAAATGTTGGAAACTTAAATGTTGTGTTTATAGGTAATATATGTCTACTTACCTTTAAACTAAAAGGGAAGAAATCTTGTGAACTCTTTAGATCAACAGCCTGCAAAATGACCAGTATCCTTATTTGGACTAGAAAAGAGGGAAATTCCGGAAAAAAAAAAAAAGTGTGCATGACCACATATGAGAATAAAAAGAAAGAAGAGTAAACAAGAACAGACCTCAAGAGCTCTACAGACGATTTCTAGTTCTAGATGGTAACTGATCTTTTGCGTAGTTGTCACAATCTCAACAACAGCCAAGCAAATTCCACTGTCTAATTCGAAAACAGGCAGTGCGAGACACCCACTAATGTTATACAGCTTAGCATAATCTTTACGTGGGCACTCATCGCTCCTGAAAAAACGAACATCAGGCGTCCATTCGGGCAACTGTCTCAAGAAAACTCGGCCAGGCAACCCTGCTGATGCTTTCAAATCTTCCTCTGCTGTGAGGTGAAATGTTTTTGAAACATTTCTGTAACTTGCAAGACTCTTGCAATCCGGATTGAAGGAGCAAGGTTGGTCAATAGTCGTGAGCACATTTTGACCTCCTATCATTGTAGGTACCCATATCTGAATTAGCACATCACTACCTTCCACATATTGTTTCAAGCATTCAATAGCCAGCATCAGTCTACCTTTCACCGAGTGAGATCCCTCAATTGACCATCTCCTGCTTGATTCGCAGTCTTCCAATGGAGTAGTTACAGGATGTAGTAAAGATGTGGGAGTCTCAATAACATGTTCCTCAATTCCTAGATAAACTGGAGTTGAGTTTTCAGACAAGGAGTTCCCCATTTCTTTTCGGTAGTTCGGACAATACCGTGAAGGGCGAGAACTAAAGGATTCTGACTCTAGGAAGTTAAGCCCGTTACTGGAATCCAATTCCATGGCATTGCTTGAGAAGGTCCAGAATGCAGAATTAAGCGCAGAAGAATGATGATCCATATAAAACTTGCTTCGAATTCGTGTGTATGAGAGCCTGTCAAAGTCCAAATTGCGAAATAATTGTCATGAACCAGAACACCTTAGAACAGTAAAGATGAAAAACAAAAAGAGGAACTTCCAGGAAGGATTGATATTGCTTGTATAATCCAAAGATCCGAAATGCTCAAGTCGCAGAAACATCGTCAACTAAAATTGTCTGGAGAAGCTGCAATCACAAATACATTTCAGAGGCAGAAACCTGCCACAGTGTCGCACATATTTATAATGAACTAATTCACACAAACATATATACACTACATAATATCCAAACTACTTTGACAATATTTAGTAATAAATCATATGTTTATATGATTCCAATATACCTGAAATAAGCTTTGGATTGTTGGAAGAAAAGATTTAAGAAACCTCCATCAAGGAAACAAAAAAGGAATCGAACTCTGGAACTTCTAAGTGATAAAGTCGACTATAGATATAACCTAATATGTAGCAAACAACAAATAGAAAACATAAAAATTGCTGCAGGTCTTATTTGGATTTGGAAAACAACAACAAAATGACCAACAACAAGAAGAAGCTGACATGTAATTTTTCATCAAGTTTGTAGTGAAGGTCTTGGTAGGTAGTGCCACAACTCACCATTTTCAAGTATAATTATGTAGTGGGTTTTTTTTTTTTTTTTTCCATCGCCCATGAAAAGGCGTATATATCTAATATGTAGACCCAATTTTCTTCCTTTGATAATGGTAGAAAATGTATTTTCCTTCATATTTACCCTTGGTTTTGGCGTTTAGGAAAATTAGAAAAGAAATAGGGGTGAGCAAAACCGAACCGAAACCGAAAAACCGAACCGAACAAAGTGAATTCGGTCTATTTGGTTCGGTTTTAAAGTAAATTCGGTTCGGTTCAGTTTAAAAAAAAAAATTTGGTTTTCAGTTCGGTTCGGTTTAAAATTAAGAAAACCGAATAAACCGAATTTGTGGGATTTTTTTTAATTTGAGTTTAAAAAACTAAAAATAAATTATTTTATATAAGATAAAAAAAGCCCAACAACCCATTGAGCCCAAAATCGAAAACATAACCGAACCAAACCGATTTTTTTCGGTTCGGTTTACTTTGGTTTATCTTAAATTTCGGTTCGGTTCGATTTGAATTTAAACTGAATTCGGTCTATTCGGTTTTCATAAATTCGGTTCGGTTTGAACCGAACCGACCAAATGCTTAGCCCTAAAAAGAAACATGGCCGAAAGAAAATTTTAATAATTTATCCATAGTAATCATATTTTATTAAGTCTCAGTTTCTCAGCTTCGTTCTTCACCTATATATAACCCTAGCAATCATAATATATTAAGTTATTTTGTGTAATTCAATCTATTACTCCACACTAGCAAAAAAAAAAAAATGTATATTCGAATCTTAGCCAACAAAATATTATCATCTACTAAATCCATATATGCATATGAAAAGGGGAGTTGGTTAAGGCTATGGAGATGGAGCAATAGAAAAAATATACACAGAGCACACATCTATTATTAACCCATTAGGAAGCTAATGAAAAAATAAACTCCCAAAACAAGACAATATATATAGAGAGAAAGGAGATAAAGAAAAGAAATGAAAGTATATAATTAACCAACCTGCTTTATGAATATTCTTGAAATATGCTGCTTAGTATCTTCTCTATAAGCAAATATGCTTTAGGAAGTAAGCACAAAACCCTCAATGCTTAGTATAGCTAGTAGAAGTCTTCTGAGTTGTGGCATGTCCATAGTATTATCCCAGAATCTCCTTTTATAATACCTAAGCGCGTGGAGTATCTTCTCCCTCAAGGTAACTCCCATGCCACAATATAAACTTAACTAGGGTTAGCAAATATATATAAACAAATAAAATCTCGAATTAATAATTCAGTATGTTTCTTTAGAAGTGTGGAGAGTAGAGATCGAAATACAAAGATTAGAGATTAATACTCTAATCAATAATAAAAATACAGAAGAAATAATCATTTTTCAGGTAGATTAACCCTTGAAATTATTTACGTTAACAAAATTTAAATATGAAATCTCTTAAGAAAAATATCAGTGGTTAAATATCATTTGAAACCATTTATAAATATATATTTCAATAATTATTAGATAAAGGAAATTGAGCATAATATAATTAAAATTAAACATATATGTTTTTTTTATTAAAGTTATAATACTTTATAATCTGACATTTTTGTATTAAAATGTTTTTATGTTGAGTGTATGCTTTGTTGTAAGATTCCCTACAGTCAGACTTATTTTAACATAAATTTCTATTTAAAACATCAAGTTGCCTTTTCTAGATTATTTTATATGTTAGTATTTTTAAATATAAAATTAATGACGGTCCATGAAAGCTATTCTAATATAGTATATTTCCTTAAAAAAAAAAAAAAAAAGAAGTCTTAACTTTTTTTTTAAAAAAAATTTCCCTCAATTGAGACTTAACCATAATCACCTTTTATTCGGGTAAATAAGCAGAAAAAGAACTTTACATTAGTAAAAAATAAAATCCGGGCCTTCATCACTATTAACCAATGTGAGATGTATATTTCAAATCATTCGAAAAGAAACTTAGTCTTGATTAATATATGAATAAATTTAAATATATTTTTATTAATAAATAAATAAATAAATGTGCGAAATTTACTATTTCAATTGTTCTTTTTTTCTTTAAAGTAATAATCAAGGTAGGTTGTTTTTTTAGAATAATATAAAATATTTTTATTCATAAATCGTCATATAACATCTATAAAAGAAAATAATCTTATAATCTAGACAATATCAAATCGATTTCAATATTACTAATAACTGCAGATTTGTTTAACTTCACAATTATAGTTCTATTTTCACTATAAATTTTTTTCGATAACTCTGCATCTTTATCAATTATGAAAATCCCACTAGATATGGAGTTGTAGTATAATGTGAACTGAAATTGATATAATATGTCAAAATAAAATTGAGAAACGATACCTAATAATATATTATCATATATTACTAAATAATTAATCTCAAACTATCAAAATTTTCAAAAAAATATATAAAAACTCTGATTAAATGAGACAAAATAACAAATCTAAAATAAATACTCTTAAAAAGAAAATAAAATAAAATAAAAACTAACAAATATGATAAAATAATTTACTTTACTAAAGAAAATAAAGAAAACGAAAAAAAGAGCTCGCGCTCATAGAATATATCAACATACCAAAAGAAAAAGTTTTGTTCACATAAAAAAAAAAAAGAAAAAAAAAAAGAGATCACTGGAGTTGTTTGTGATATTCTCTCCTCAGGGTAGGTCATTGGGAGTTAATTAATTGTGAAACTAACTAGGGTTCAATCGTCAAACCAAGTGCGTGCTTCATTTGAATATTCTAATCAAAGACTCTTCCTAATTACCCAACTAGAGTTGGATTAGTACTTGTTTAAACGTTCTATGTGGCGAATCTGAAAAGTTAATTTTTCTTTCTAATCAAAGACTCTTCCTAATTACCCAACTAGCATTGGATTAGTACTTGTTTAAACGTTCTATGTGGCGAATCTGAAAAGTTAATTTTTCTTTCTAATCAAAGACTCTTCCTAATTACCCAACTAGCGTTGGATTAGTACTTGTTTAAACGTTCTATGTGGCGAATCTGAAAAGTTAATTTTTCTTAATGGTCCCTTCCTTTCTCCATCGAGTCGCCTCGTATGTCTTCATTCAACCATGTTATTTTAAGTTATTAGTGCATCCTCATTTCTCAACTAATTCTCACCAAAACCAGCAACTGGGCCTACATGTGTTCCTTTCAGGAATATATAGACTATTTTATGTTGATTTATTTATCTTGATTCATCTTAGTCTTCTTCAATTGATTGGTCATCAGCATCAACTTCCACTTTTATCAATCATATAGTTATTCTGATCTTTCATTATCGGAGAAAATAAAATTAGAAGATTTAAGTTTATTTAAACTTTGAGTGGTGAAATTTTACAATAAAAGTTAGATGAATTATATATTGTGCAAAATAATGAATTAAATAGATTAGTTGGAAGAAAAATAGCTTTGTTGTTCTCTGCTCACTAATTAAAGGCAATTCTTGCAAGTAAGAAATTGGTAAATGTTAATTTAAATGATATATATATATATATATAAAATGATAGTCATCATTCCTTGTTTTCTCAACTTTTGAAAGAAAAGTTAAAAAAGTGAGGTTTATTTCAGCGTGGTTTCTCATTACTATTTCTTTTTTCCGCACTAAACATTCAAATTGACAATAAATCGAAGTTTTATTTCATTGATTTTTCACTTTCTATTTTATTCAAACAAATGAAAATGTGAGTTTCTCTATTAATTTAAATTGATAATTTTTTTGAGGTGAAAATATTGATAAATTTTTAAAAGAAAATAAGGTGAGATTTTAAGGTTTCATTTGTTTTGCAAAAAATATTTTCCTTAAAAATATTCTTTTTACATTTTATATTATTTGGTGCCCTCAAGAAAATTATATAATAAAAAAATAAGTTATTTTTAAAAAATGACTTTCTTTTTTTTAAAAAAAGTCATTTTAACAAACTTATCAAATGAAATATAAAATAATATAAACACATATATTTATTATCATAAGTCATCTTTAATTATTAATATCTATCACCAGTTGCTGCTGCCTGGTGTGATCATCAACAATAGGTGAGACTTATAAAATTTCTATTTTAATAAATTTTTATATGAAATAATGAATATTATAAATATAAAGTATTTATGACCTAAATTTTGCTATAATTTTATAAATCAAAAGACAATCGATCTTTAGTTATATATTTCAAATCCTAAAAATATATTATTTAGAAAATATTTTTTAAATATAAATTATTTTCCATAAAATAAATAGAGTTTCAATGTGAGCAGATTAATACCCACTTTTGGACTTGCAAAGAATAAAAGGAAATAGTTAATAAGCATAAACTACATTATTTTTCAATATGGCAAAGTATGCACCGCTTATATATATATGTATGTATGGTGGCATGTAAACATCAAGATCATAATATAACTAATAATTAATCAATGACAGTTGTGGCAAATAGCAATTCTGCCTTCTAATCAAAGGCTTCTCATTTTATCTAAAACATGCCAGGTTAAGTGATTCTTGAACAATGAAACAAACTACTACATATTCTATATGTAAATAAAGTTTATGTATGCAATTAAGAATTAATAAATGCGATTAGACCTTAATTAATAAGTGATTGAAAGTGATTTATAATTTCAATATTTGTGTAACCCAACACATGACCAATGAATCAAAGTTGCTTTGCTTATTAGTCTTAGATCATTGTTTAGATTAAATGTTCCTTTTGTGTTACTTTTTTTCAACTTTTTTCCCTTAATTAATCAATTGGCGTGGGATGTGGCGATTACCATACGCATAGATGGCTCAATTAGACAATGCATTATTTACCTCTAAGTGCATTCCACACAAAGTTCTTGTCAAAGGTGAATCAACTAGGGAGTAATCATCCACTAGCATCTTTTTTTTTTTTTTAAAAAAAATTCTGTTTATATTACGATAATTACTTCAATCTTATTAGTTCACAGCTATTTATGAGAAAATATTAAATAAAAAAATCATGTTAATATTTATCTTCATGTATCTATATGATTATATTAATTAAAAAATATAATATTTTTAATAGTAATCATTAATGAACAAAATTTGCTACATAATGAATTGGTAGCAATACACCAAGGCCCACATTCTTTGAAAGTAAATTATACTTCACTTTTTTTTTAAAAAAAAAGCTCAAATTGCACTTCACTTAATTTATGCATATTTCCTTATCAAGCTAGAATCACTTCTTGCGTCATAACAACTTGTCGATTGTTTGTAAGTGGCATCAAGCTCTTTATGCAGAAACTCGAGTCCATAGTCTAATATAAGTTTGTGGGTATGGATTTATAGATACCCATCATCATTTTTAAATAATTCCACCAATGATGACAATGGCAATAACAAATCTTGATCAATAATTTATGATCCATGGAAATTAATTTATTAGTCAGTCGATTATTGTAGGCCAATTTTTTTCCCTTTCTTTTTTCCAATGATGCCATGACCAAATGCCAATTTATATTACAGTGTCGGTAAATGAGTTAAATTGAATAGATTTAATTAGATTATTTTTAGATTTTTTCGATAAATTTACTTTGAATTATTATATCATTTTCAGATCACTTTTTGTTAAAAGAAACTTATGAAAAAAGTTAACTTTTATTGTTTTGTTGATGTAAAAAAAATTGAGTGAAATAAAATAATTTGACAAATAATATTGAACTCAGAATTAAATAAAAAATTGAAAAAGATCCAACAGAAAGAAAGGAAAATAAAAATATTTAAAATAAGTTTATTTTATTATTTTCTTTAATTAATTTTTAACACTATACAATAATTAGAATTAATTTTTCAAATTGAGAAGCAATCGATAAAATTAGGAATTTTAGTTAAAATTGAAAGAAAATGTGAAATTTTAGATTTTTGAAGTGATTCGGCAAATTCGTTACTAATAATTCTATTGCATTTTCATTTCATTGCGCATTATTGCCGTATCATAATATATAATTAGAAATTGGAGATATGTTTGATTGCCGTGCCCGTGCCCTTGACGAAGCAAAACGATTAAAGCAGAGCTAGGTGAAGGATTATGATTTGCTGTTGATGAAGTCAGCTATATATATATATTAAACAAGCAAGAAGTTGGATTCCATCAAAGCAAAATGTCAAAATGATTCATTGTGGGATATCCATAATAAGCTAATTTTTCATTTTCAATGAAGATTCTTTAGCCATATTAATTGTAATTAATTACCACTTGCCAATTTTAATGTCAAAATGATTCATTGTGGGATATCCATAATAAGCTTAATTTTCATTTCAATGAAGATTCTTCAGCCATATTAATTGTAATTAATTACCACTTGCCAATTTTAGTAGTACCTCTCACACCTTCTTCTTCTTATTCTTCTTCTTCTTTCGGTTAAAGAGATTTTTTCATTGGTTAATATCTTTATAATTTAGATTATTAACATAAAATAATTAAAAAGTCGATCTCAAATTACAAAATTTTCATAAAATAAAAACTCTTATAAAAAGAGGACAAAATAACATCCTAGACAAAAACTCTTAATAGTGAAAGACAAAAAAAAAAAAAAAAAACTAATAAAATAGAATACAAATAATTACTTTGTCGAAAAGATTGAAGAACAAAAAAGAAATAATAGTTTATTGCCGGTAACATATTTGAATATATTAGCGCAAATTAAGAAAAATATAAAGTGATTTTGAACTATTTTAAAAGTACATTTCATGTTAAATCTTACAGTTAATACTAAATAATTATTTAATGCTATGATTGTTGTATTTTGGTTGTAAAAGAACGTAATTAAAGATTAGTAGGTGAACTGATTAAAGAAGAAGATACATGAAATGTGTTCAAGTTTTGGATGATCAATCTGAGCCCATGAAGATTCACAGAATCATCTACCTACATGAGGAGTTAATTTGGAATTGTTCAAAATTATTTATTTTCTAGTTATGGTGCTTTCAAAATCCCTGCAAATGTCATAATCAATCTTGCTATTTCATAGACTCTCAATTTCATAAAGCTGTTCTATTCATGAAAATTAGATGTGATTATATTACCAATTTAAAGAGTCAAAAGGTGCAGAAATTTTAGATGTATTGGATGAAAACGTGTTTGGTGCATTTCTATTGTCGAATTTTGATTTTGGAATAAAAATGAAAAGAGTTATTTTTGATAGATGATCATTATATTTTTTTCAATACGATTTTTATAAATAAAAAATTATTATCCACAAGATTTTTAAATATTATTTTTTTAATTTTTTTTTACTTACAAAATTGATATTAAAAAAAAATTCATTATCACTTATCAAAAAATCTCATCTAAAGTTTTTAAAAACCAAATCTATATAATAGCATCGCCAGACATGCTTTGATGAGGTGAATTTCTCATCAATACATTTCTTATTTATTTCTGTATCACCTAATATTTGACCAATCCTTTTTTTTTTTTTTTTTTGAACATATATTGGACCAATCCCAAAGCCCATTTCTGCATCCCATCAAATGGCCAATATTAATGAGCTTCTTGATCTGGTCTATAAATCTTTCATACTGCTTGCACCGTGAAAGATTCATTAATATGATTAGAGTATTTTCGAACTAACTGGTAAATTAATTGAGATTAAATTTCTTTCCAAATAATTTTAAAAATGCACTATTGCATTAATTTGACACATTTAAATACATTAATTATTATCGAGCCCAAGTATGAGAAGGCGGGAGCCATTATAGTAACGTATACTAGATAGTGTTAGTAAATTTTATAGTAATATATACGATATAGTTTTATAGTAGTACAAAGTACCAGCAAAATACCAAGTCTCAATTTCTATTAAGTTTTATCTTTTATTTTTTATTTTTTTGTTTAACTACTCAGTTTTCAAAAGTTTATAGGGTTCGACTATCAGGATTCGAGTTAGAAAGGACCCTCTATCGGAGCAAAACTCTCTCGATATTAGTTCTCTATTCACAAGTCTGAAATAAACTTTTATACTAAGTTTTCAACATTCAATATAATTTCCTTTTACTCCTTAAAATTTTTAGTTCTTTAATTCCTTTAATTTCTCAAGCTCATTTATTTTTCAAGGCATCCGTTAATTAGCTGTAGTTAAATTATAAGAGTAGGTGTAAGGATGTAGGAGAAAACTTATGACCCTTTTTCTCCATATAATCTTTTGGCTAGAAATCATAAAAACTCATTCAATAATTAAGATACAACATATCTTTGGCATTCTCACACATTTAAAATTCGAAGGGCCATATGACTTGGTTGTTTTAACATGAACAGCTTCTTATATATGTTGATGATATTAATGAGGGAGGGGAGTGTGTTCGCAGATATATGTATTGAGAGGTTCAGATTTTGCAGTCACACCTACATCAACTTTTGACAGAGAACATAGAAGTTCATTAAAGTTGTACTTTAATTATTGCATCTCCTAAATCTTGAGTTTCTTCCAAATATTATTTAGAGGTTCAATCAGTGACATTGAGAATGATATTTTCTTTCAATTTTTGATCTTTGATCTTGTAGCTTAAAATAGTTGAGGCATTAGTCCGCGGATGCTTTACTGTCAATTCGTAATCCCCATGAAATACTGACACTTCTGCATATCCATTGTTGTCAGTAACAACTTCCGCAGTAGTTTTCCACTCTGCTATCAGTTTATCAACAACATCTCCAGCTGATGTATTCTTAAAATCTTTGTCTGCTAAAGTCACATGACTGAATCCAGCTATTTCTGGGCCAGCAAAAATGATGATCCCTTTAACAGCAGGATGTGCAAAGCCTTCTCTCAGTATCTGTTCAAGGTACTTCTCCTGTCCAAAAACGAATTTTAGAATCAGCAACATTATTAGTATAATATCAGGGCAGGGGTGCCAGCCAGGTGCGAACGCTTGTCTGCTCTAGTGCTTGACAGACACCGGTAAACATTGAGCAACTGAAGTGCATATAAGTGGTTAAGACACATAGACCATTAAGTTTTTATCACAGTATCAAGATGATGCTAAACCTATATTTATTTATTATTCTTTTGTTAATTGGACTATTTTAGTGTTTGAACTTGCATTCTCACAGCTTTAACGACAATTCAAGTACTACTAAGCCAAAGCTTATAAGGTTAAATCTGAATTTATAAGCAAAATATACAGCTAATACCTATAGGACTGATCAGACTATCCAGTACCTGATCAGGGCCTTTGCCAATGTCCACTTCTGTAAGCCAAACAGGCAATCCTGTTGATCCTAGAATGTCAAGAGCAGACCTCATATAAGCAAGATTTGGCTGGCCAGGAAGAAAATGTCCCTGCAGTCCTATTCCTGCAAGGATGCCTTTGTTTGCAGGATACGAAATTATATCTGTAACTTTCTCTACATAATGAGCAGGACTTGCTGATTGATCTCTGCTATCTTCAATGGTATTGTACTCATTCAAAAACATTATAGTTCTGGGATCAAGCTGAAAAGCTCTTGCGTAAAATTCTGCAGAAGCAGTACTGCCAAGCTTATCCTCATAAAACCTGAAGTGAAGATTCTCATTCATTACATCCCATGCCATGAGCTGCCCCTTGTATCTTAGAGTGATTGAATCTGTTCTTTTTGTTGCTGCAGTTTTCAAGTCGTTAGGAGCGAGTTGTTTGACCCATTGGGGCTGCATATCTGGGTTATCCCACAAGATGTTGTGACCTCTGACACTGATACCATTAGTCTTGGCAAAACTTAGCATAGAATCTGCAATTGCGTAATTCTCGTGCCCTGGTTGAGTCTCAGTGCTGTACCATTTCATTTCATTTGTGAATGTAGTGAACTTAAATCTTCAAGCAAACCATTTTTGATAACCTGGGCTTGTCAGGATGAAGTGGTTCATTCCACATCCAAATGGGAATCCTGGCTTACTCTGCTGGATAGAAATTACAGCACCTGCCAATCCAGTTTTATTAGCAGAAGTTACCTGCAACCTGACCTTGGTTTTGCGTACCTACAGATTCCCAAAATTCGAATTAAACTTTGATATTCGACGAGTTATTCTACATCTGTTAAGCATAAACTAATTGCAGCAAAAATAGCTATTTCAGAAGAACATTTTAAATGCTGTTGCATAAAACAATTTGAACATGCTTGTTTAATTTATAGCTATCAGAAGAATATGCATAAAAAATATACCATAACAATAAGCCTTAATGGTATTTGCCTTAAATATCAATATTGATGTATTCAGTTCTGACTGCATTTGATTTACCTTTTCAATGCTTTTGTCCTGGTGGGATCTCCATTGCTCCATTGTGAATGGTTGCAATGAGACACTGTCAATCAATATATCCACTGTTGTATTTTTGCACTGCATATATTATGAGCAGAAGCACATCTCTATAATTTAGTTTTAAGATCTTTGATCTAGAATTAGACATCCAAAATTTGCTTATTCACCTCAAAGACAATCTCCACAGGGCCTGAAAAATGTGCAACCATGCCACCTTTAAGCAAAGACCAACATCCATGCTTAGCTATAACATAACCACCACATACCGAATCACCATTAGCTGTTCTAAATAAAATCGCTACAGTCTCACTTCCTCCACTGGTCTGAACCCAAGCTGAAAAAAGCTCAGTTCAATTAAAATCTGGCAGTATATATGTATGTGATATGGAATTCTAGTTCAGAATAATGAACTTCAGTATAGAAATATATACCAGAGAAACTATAGAGCTTTCCTTTCTCAAATTGAACTTTTTGTGAGATACTGTCTAATGATTTTGACCTATTGTATGCTACAATGAACATGTTTCCATCCTTTGACAACCCTTCCCTTGCTGCTCCTTGTCCATAAACAGTCCACCCAGCAATGCCATGCCTGAATTCTGGATTGATTATCATGCCTCCGCTGCGATAAGGTCTGTGAGGCTTGACTAAGCACTGCACTTGATGAAATGTTTTAGGAAAAATGTGCCACTTCTATATATTTTTTTTGTCAAAGATTCTGCAACCTTTCAAGCAACTGTGTATGGCAATCATTGGGGTGCTTTACTGAGAACTGTAGAAAATTTCCATGATAGAAATTAAACTTGACAAATTAATTATGGGGTGATAATATTTTATGTTTATAACTAATAAGTCTTTAATTTAGTGATACTATCAAGTCTTTTCTAGAATGAGGATTTGCAAGTTCAAACTTCAGTGCTAAATTCACAAAAAGAAAATTATATAACTATATGCTTATTGTGGAAAATAGCGAAAAGGATTATGCACCAAGAAAATTAAAAAAATTAAAAGAAAAAATTACCTATAAATATCCATAAAATAAATTCTATTAGTACCCATAATTATTTAAGTTCAAATACTGCTTAATCTCTTCCATCTCATAAGAAAAAAAAAAATACTGCTTAATCTTTTTTTTTACCAAATCTAAGTCATGCATTAATTGGGTGTCCATCGAAGAATTTTAGAGGCTAATTGATGTTATATGTCCATTAGTATATAAATGTATGGAATCAGTAGCTTAGGTATTAAGAACTTTGTTATTGCCTTTGTTGTTGCCGAATAGTCGTAGGAGAAAGCATGAATCCCAGGGCCTGCATCAGTAATCAGTGTGCATATTAGTTGCAATTAGGGAGAACTTTTATTATGCTCCATAATACTTTTAATAAATACTAGATTATTACGAGTTTTCAAGTTGGGAATTCTGTTGGTGAATTTATGAGAAAGAAAATACTAGTGGTAAGACTTTTCCTGGCAAAGTAGAGAGTTCAGGATTCGAACGCTACTCTCACTCTTTTTGTGGACATTATAAAGGTTAATTCTATCATTGGGTGATAACTCAAATGACTCGGTGTGAGCTATAGTGGACGTGATTCACATTCAAGATTTACCCAATGTTTTTGAAACCGAATCGATTAATTAAGTGATTAGTTTTCAGTTCGATCAATCCGATCAGTCTAACTAGTTCGATTTTATTGATGAATAATAAGTAAAATTTAAAAAATATTGTTAAAATAACTTTAAAAATTAGAAATATTAAAAGTATATAAATATATTTATAAAAATTTAAAATATAAAAATAATATTGAAAACCTGTCAAGACCAAACTAAACTGATCACTAATCTAATTTTTAGTTTTATGGATTCGACCGATTGATCCCATCCGATTTTCAAAATATTGAATTTATTTAGTGATCAGGCTTTGCCTATAAAAAAAATGGTTAGATTTCATTCAAGATTTCTTGTTACAGTGAAAAAAAAAAAAAATCTAAATAGCGTATTTAATTATCTAAAAACTAGATCATTGCCATATTAAAAAAAAATAAATGCTAAAATTTTTTTTAAATTGTCATCTTCTTTTCTCATGTATACTGAAGCTAATATACTTATCTGTTTTTCTATTTCTTTTGTTTTAGCAATCAGAAACCTCATTTGGCTGAATTTAACCACTTTTAGAAGCAGGTCTCGACCATTAAGAAGCTAAAACCTCAAGAAGATTAGTTCAGTAATCCACCATCAGAACCACCCACTTGACTCTACTGCTTTTTAAAATAAAAAATAAAAAATAAAATCGCTAATTTGTATAAAATTACATTTTTAAGAAATGAAAAGTAAAGAGCAAAAGATTGAACAAAAAATTATAGTGTCAAATAAACCAAAATACATGTTATTTGAGAGAGTTCAACGGCACAGTGAAGGAGACAAATACCTAAGCATAGAAAAATGCATGAAATGATCAATATGCAAGTTTTTGCATATGTCTTCATCTTCTCACAAAATGGCTTCCCTGCATATATTATAATAAATAAATAAAAAAAAGCTCTGAGGTTGGGCCTAATATACAATTTACTCCTCCATTAAAAAATAAAATACCTTTAATTTTAAGTTATGAACATTTTTATTCTCGGTATACTCAGAAAGTAAATTCATTAATAGACAAAATTTTCAACCCTATCATTAATAGACAAAATTTTCAACCCTAAGGATTAAACCATAATAATAATAATTCTGGTCTTAAAAACTATTTTAGATAATTTTATCATGTATCAAGTAATTATTTTATTCTATTAGATTTTTAAAATTGTCACGTTATCTTTAAATATAAAACAATTAAAAATCAATCTAAAATAAAAAACAATAATAAATCTAACAGAACAAGAATTTTATATCAAAATTACAATTCTCAAGTAAGAAAAATTTTAAAATATACCATTTCCTGATTAATAATATATAAATTTCATGTTAAAATTATAATAAAAAAATTTGGGCTCAGCACTAATAATAAATGTAAAAGCTAAAACTTATATACCAACTCTATTTAGAAAATGCTAGTGTTATTTGTGGAGACCGCATATATGCTACGTACCCTTTTTGCTAGAAAGATTAAACAAAGAGCATACTGCTGAAGAACCAAAGGAAAAATGGCTGAAAGGAACTCCGAAACCACAGATGGACCAACCCCTTTTCCTTAGTTGATCTTAAATACAACAAATTTCTTGTTTTTTTTCTATGTTATTTTTGTCATTGAAGCAATATTTTGCTCTTGAAATAAGCAGCCAACTTAGGTCTGACAAATTTTTCTTTTTTTGTATATCAGAGAGTGAGTAGGCTAATGATTTTGTGGTTTTTTTTTTTCCTTCCAATTAGAAAAGGAAAAAGGTGTGTGATTTGGAAATTTACTGTAATTTTATCTGCCAAGTTGCAAATTTTGTAAATCAATTGCAGGAAATCTTAGATTAGATTTAGTGTATCGAATCAACATTAAGATATAGTGCAATCACAAAAAGTCATCAATTCATGTAATGGAAAAAAAAAAAAATCATATAACTTGATTCATGCTAATTTAATTAAGTGAAAATAAACTATTAATCAAACGTCTCTATTCGCTTCTAGCTTATGCTTAATGATACAAAGAGCTAAAATTTTAATTATACTCAAAATTTTTAATTGAGTCAATTATATTTTAATGTGTCTAATTAATTTCCACTGTATTCAGTTGTATTTTAATTTGTCTAATTAATTTTTATTGTGTTCAAAGTCAAAATTAAAATTTAGTAAATTATAAATTGAGAATATATTCATTCTTATATATTTTTGAGTTAGTTTAATCATAACCAAAATTAAGTTTAAATTTTAGTCAAAATAATATTTTTATTTTTTACTGAATTTAATAAAATTTTCATTACAAAAATTTAAATTTTTTATTTTATTAAAAATTAAAATAATTTCCACATTTTTAAAAGGTAAATTTCACCTACTGTCCTTGAACTCACAACATATAAATAATATAGTCACTAAATAAAAATTATAATGCAAATATTTTTGGACTTATAGCTTATGCACAATGATATTTGTCAGTCATTCCATACGATTTGGAGTTGTCCAAATATTAAGTGGGATGCCATCTGGACAAATAAAGCATGAATAAGTGACACATGATCATCCATTCTCTCTCTCTTTTTTTTTTTTTTTTTCCACACATGCATGGAGTAAGATAATAAACTACCATTATAACTCACCCTTCTCTCATTCATTTGCACCTGCAAAAGCAAAACCCTAGATCAAATAAACTGAGTCAGCACAATGTGTCAATGCAATGAAGATGACTATTGGTTCTTCGGTGAAGATGATAACTGAAAGAGAGGAAATGAATTGAGTAGTTTCAAAAATACTTAGAACTTCTCTAGAAGTTTCTTGAATTCTTTTTACAACAAATCAATGCACACAAATTTACTCTTGTTTTCAAAGAAAAAAGTGAAGTAGAAGAAAAAGAGAAGAGATAATTCAAGATATTTATAGTGGTTCGACAATATGTATATATCCACTCTCTAAACAACCACTTAAGCCTTTACTTTCATTTTTTAAGATTCAAGAATAATCTCCAATTTTCTTTTTTTTTTTTTATAGAGAGATAAGAAAAAATTTATTAAACTTGAAGAAAGTAATTCTTGATAATTTATTGCACTACTGTCATCTCTTATATACTCAAAATTATGAAGAATTAATGAATTAATTTAAACCTTAGCTTATTTTTTCAAATTATTACTTTTTAGGTTTTTCTATTTTACTGTATAAAAGTTGTTTAGAATTTTTATTTTTTAGATTTTTCTAATTTCTTATTCAGAAATTTTTTATTATATGATGTTAACTTTTCCATTAAGAATTTTTGTTGTTTAGATTTTTTTAATTTCTATTTAGAAGATCTTTTTTATGGCTATTAATTTTTCTAATTTTTTATTTTAAATTTGTTTATATAATAATTTTTTGTAACAAAATATAAAATGATAATAAGTGGCTATGTATACACAATTTTTAGATAAATCACAAGCAATTGTTTAAAACTTTACATTGTGAATGGTTTGGGTTTGGCAGGATCTCCATTGGTCCATGGTAAAGGGTTGTAGTGAGACATTGTCAACCCATATTTCCACTGCTGTATTCTTACTCTTAAAACCAAGAAATTGAAATCATCACATATTCAGCATTCTCTATTCAAGCAATTATTTAAAAAAAGAAAAAAAAAACAATAATTTCTGTATATCCAAAAATTAACAATGTAGAATTTACACAATCCATAAATTCACATTCTCACATAATTTACATAATCTACAACTTACACAATCCAAATTAAACACATAACATTCCACAACTTACGCATAACATAATTTAACAATCCATTTACACATAGGTACAAATTACATAAATATAAATTAATCTATTTTAAACAAAAATTACAAATTACTAACACAAAATTCTATTACAGATTTCATCAAACAAAATATAAACATTGTATAATTTTTTTTTAAAAAAAGTGACAATCTCATTTTTGAGACTGTCAAAACCTCAATTTAAGGGTTGTATAGAGATAGATAGATAGAGAAGCTACAATTTTAAGGGCTATAGAGAGATGGAGAGATAAAAGAAACTAACCTTAATGCAGTTGTTGGCAGCATTGAACGAAGGCAGGAAAGTGACACCAGAGGCAGAGAAGGGAGAAAAAGTGAAGGGGAGTGAGGAAAAAAGAGAGAAACTCGGGAGAACAAAGAGCATAAAATGAAGAATAATTTTTTTGGTTTAAGTATAAAATTTAGCGATGAATTTTACTAAGGGACTTGTCACGTCAGATTAAGAAATTTCATCAACAATCTATCAGTAAATTACTAAAAAAATAAAAAAAATATACTGATAGACAAGTTGACGTCAACTTTTTCGGGTAAATTTTAACTTGCCTTCCGTCAATATATTTGTCAATAAATATTCGCACCAATATTTGGCTCAAAAATTTGTCAACGAACTCGTTTTTGTTGATACCAATAGGTATTCGTCAATAATTTATTCCTTTTATTTTCTCTTACTTTCATCGTTGATCCATCGGAAATTATTGATGGAAACGCTTTCGTTAGTATTTTTCGTCGGGGTTTTACTGTTTTCTTGTAGTGAAAATAGACTTATACCAAATCATGATAAATTATTTATAATTTTTTATATCAATTTATTGGTATTTTCATAATAAATAAATAATGTGATTTTAGGATATTCGAAAAGAAATTTAATCTCGATTGATGTGCAAGATAATTCAAAAGTACCCTTATCATAAATAAAAAAAAAAAATTACTATCATTGTGATCATCATAACATTATTGCTAATAACCTATTAATGCATCCATGATAAATGAAAAATTAAAAACAATAAATGTTTGAAAAAAATAGTTCTTTAAGAAATAAATATTTAAAAAAGCTAAAAATTATTTTTGACTTTTTAAAAACAAAATAAAAGCACACACAATGATAACAAATATGGCTCTAATTATTCATTACAAATGTTAAAGGTTTAATTTCTCAAAAAAAAGTTAAAGGTTTAAGAATATAATAGATAAAAAATGAAAAAATGTTAAATGTATAGATTTTTTTTTCTCAATTACTTTAAGATAAATTCTATATTTGGAAATTTTTTCTTTTGTTCCGCACACATACATACCATGATAATAAAGTAAATATTTATTTTAATTCAAAAAATCATTTTATACAATATATGTGCTGTGTAAATGACTTAAAATGATTACAATAAAATTAAACTCTGATCAAACGAAAAAAAAAAAAAATACTATGCTCACGGAAAAAGAAAAGTCGAACAATGCGGTATGGGGAGGAATTTTGTAATATAAACCAAAAATATAAACACTTGGCATTTTTGCCACCGGCTCCTCGTATATCTTAATGGGCTTGGCACGTTTGTCAAATCATTAAGGTCCCTGGTTCGAGTCCGGTTGGGGAAGAGAGAAAAAGAGAGAGAAATTGAGGTATTTCAAAATACCTTTCTTTTTATCTTTTTATTCAGTCCCTATTATTGGGTATTCCATTCTTTTTTCTTTTTTAGAGTATTTCAAAATACCTTTCTTTTTATCTTTTTATTCAGTCCCTATTATTGGGTATTCCATTCTTTTTTCTTTTTTAGTTATTGCGTTATTATTTCATAGTTCAAATTACTTTTGTTTCTTTTAATTGAATAGTTCCAATGACTAGGTAATATTGCATTTATATTTTTCTATTTTCAATCACATTTCTTTTTAAAATATATTTTGTGATTGTATTTAAGTTTTATTTATCTTTTTATTTTTGAAATGAAGTATTTAAACTTTAACACATTCAAATTGATGCATAACTTTATTATTATTATTATTATATGAATCAAATACTAACTTTAATAATATTTTTATGCTATATCATATCAAAAACTTCTTTTAATACAACACTTGACATATAAATTATGTGCTAATTTTTTTTAAAAAAAATTAACGATGATCATATTATATCAATGTATGTCCGTACAATATGGGTTATTATTGTTATTCAACATTTCTATTTTAGAATTCAGAATCAATACTTGACCTCAATCCATTTTAAAAAAAAAAAAATACTCAATTCCGACTCAAATTCAAAATGATTTTACTTAAAATTGATCCAATTCAATCCTCAAATAAGTTCATTTTAAATTATTATAAAATTTTAAAATTTATTTAAAAATTAAAATAATACTTTATTTAAAAATTCAAAATTATAAGTAGCTCAATTCTAATCAAATATATATTGATTCAATAGCATGATCCAATCCGTTGATAATCCAAATGACTCATTCGTAATTTGATCTGAAAATAGATGTGACTAGAGGTGTATACAGTTCGGTCTAATTTAGAAATTTAAAAATTTCTAGAACCGGATCGAAATTTTGGAGATTTTAAAAATAGAGAATCAGTACCGTCTCGATTTTTTTGGTCTGGTTTCATTCGGTTTCTTATAAATTCAGGACGGTTCAGTTTGATTCTTTAGTTCTTTCAAGACAGTTAAGTTTGATTTAATATCAATTTGGGTATTCAATTTTTCCAATTTATTGAAAATTAAACTTTACATTTTTTTTATCTTCATGAATCAAAATAAAATAAATTTTATATTTTCACTTTTAATCATTCAAAAACTAAAATAAATAAGTAATAATTTAATAAACTATAACTAATAACTTACACATTAAATGTTAAATTGATTTTTTAATATTTACTACAAGTTTATAATTAATCATTAACAAATAGTCTAATTATTAATAATATTATATACTAATTGAGTGAAATAATTAGTAAAACTTATATATATATATATATATATATATAAAACTATGTTTCATATTTTTAGTACAGGACAACTATAAAAATAGTTCGGCCCGGTTTTCAGTTCGAATAATATAAAATCTCTGATATCATCTAATTTTTAAAAAAATCAATTCGGTTCAGTTTGGATATTTTACTATTCACATTGGAGATTTTTTATTCTAGTTCAATTATTTGGTCCAATTTGAAAATCTCTGAGTCTCGTGCACACCCTTAAATATGACTCAATTTAAAAATGATGCAATCTAAATTTAATTTGATATGAGTTATTTGTGATCGTTAATTATTTCATTCAGTGTTAATTTTTTTTAAGCTTCACATTGGAAATATCTAATTTAACTTGAAAACTTATATTATTAGATGGAGAAGACTTAAGCATTGAGTTAATATATTTTTTAAAAAACTTTCAGGTCATTATGAGTTTTTTTAAAAAATTTAGAATTGTATAGAAGTCTACTTTAATATGTATGCATTTCACATAATTAGAGATTTAAATTTGAGTTTTAAGCTAAAAATTGAAAAAAAAAAAGTAAAATCTAATTTCACAATAATTTCAAATGAACACTTATTCAAAAAGATTTTAAAAAATTTATCCATATTCAACTTATAAAAAAATAAAAATAAATCAGTTAACCATATACAAAATTTATGGGATTGGTTGAAGTGTGGAATTAATTCAAATTACATTATTACGATGCAAAGAATTTAATTTAAATTCAGATAGCCTGCCTTTTTTTCCCCCTCTTTTATAGAGGAAGTATTTTGCGACTTATATGCTGGAACCCAGCATCCTGGGCTTCCTTTTTTACCTCATGGGCTTTGGCGTGTCTGTCAAACCTTTAAGGTCAATGATTCGAGCACGGTGAAGACAGAAACAAAGGGCCGAAGATGAGGTTTTTTTTTTTTTAATTATTTTTTTGGTTATTCTATTTTATTTTAATCTTTATTTTCTAGAATGTAGCATTTAAATTAATATATCTAAATTAATACCCCAATCGAGTTCCTATGTGAACCTTAATTGTTTGTATCATTGTTATTTAACATTTATATTTTAGTGTTTAGGATTATTTAATTGAGGAGGTATTTATTTCGGTTGTTTA
>CATIWR010057454.1:0-18239 GCA_949677035.1 Omphalea diandra | reverse complement strand
TCTTTTGGGGTAATATGACTCGTTTAGCAATTTTTTTAATCATATTTATATGGGAAATTTTGAAGCCGAATATAAAGCTTAATGTTAGATACTAATGTTTTTCTTTTTTTGGTCCCACCATTCAGCGTCGACTATATCATTGCACCATTGAAGGTATTGCAATCTCTCAAAGAGTCCATCACTACTGATGAGAAGTACTCTTTTGTTCGAAGGTTATTGCCGTAATCTGCTGCTGCCTACAATTTCAGTGAAGAAGAGGTGTGTTTTCTGTTTCTATTGTCATATTTTTTCATGTTGAAGAAATAGACGCATGAGGAATGATGTGAAAGTTCACTGCATCTTCAAATAGCAAAACTTGCCTCCGAGGTCCTTGTACCCAACCATAGGAAAACTCCACGAGGGGGAGGTTAAGGCTTATTTAATGGTGGCATATCATGTTAAATTAATGATTTTATTAAGGATGGATGATCTAGATAATATTTTGGATGTACCAAAGCTGGAATCTGGTTAGAGTGGCCTTATCGTAAGAAATTGTAAAGACTTATTTATATGAGACAAATTGAAATTCAAGTGCCACCTCTGAGATGAAGTAATAGATTTAGTTATTGTGAGTGCATTTGTAAGCATAAACCTCATCTCCAGTTTATGGTTTCTGTTAGTAGTTAAGCAACCTAAGCAATGGTACCATCACCATTATACGACTGCTACCATGGTTTTCCCATCCAAGACAATATGTGCCCTTTCTATCATTAGTGCAAACACTTGAATGTGCAGATTTTATGAACCTGCTTTTGTCTTAGTCCTCTGAAGAAAATCTAGTTTCCATTAATTTTTATACCATAAAGACAGTTTTGTTGTTAGACCTGCTAAATCCTCTAGATTCTTTTTGGTAGCTAGATGACTTTCTAACTGGTCTGCTTATCATGTTCAGGTGGCAAAATGGGACCAGTTAAGCCTTGCATCAGCAATGGGGCCGGCAGCGGTTGAGCTTCTGGCTGCTGGTCTCAATGGTTATGCCGATCAAGCAAGGCGCGTTGAGGAACTCTTTACAAAGATCTGGCCGCCACCAAATGTGTAAAACCTTGTTGTCCATTTCAGGGAGATTTGAGATTTCATGGAATAAAATGGAAACACACTTTTTAGTGGGTGTTAGTTCTATCCCCATCTTAAGTTCGATTATTAGTCAAAACGTGCCAACATGGAAGTGTCTAGTGTAATCATGTGCAGTGAGTCCACATTTTGCCATGATTGTAGTTTGAACTTCCTAATAAAATTTACCCTTCCGCACACGTGATTAGCTCGTGGAAATAATCCAACCATTCCACCAAAGCCACCACCGGGTCTAGGTTAAAGTAGTTCCAGAGGAAGTGTGTGAGGCCTCTTCTTCTATTCGCCTAATTTGCATCCTTTGTGGTCGTTTGTGCCGGGGCCTCACATTCAACCATAGAAAAGAATATGAAGGTGGCAATTATAAGTGTCAGATAAATAACTAAACTAATAATAACACGTACTGCTTAATTTCTTGTAGACATGATTTGTCTATCGAATATCTCTTATAAACACGGCCTAAACAATTTATTACTGGTCTCACAATATCCTAGCATCATATAGCAGGCCATCCATGTATGTATGATTCTCGACCCACTGCTTCACTCCACATTATAAAATGGCGCCATTTCCTTTCTTTCTACATTTGGGTGGAACACCACCTTCAAATGACCAAAAGTCCATGTGTATGTATAGCCTGGTCAATTATACAATGCTGATAATTAGTATAAATTCAAATATTTAGTTAATAATTTTATTAATGTATAATTATTTATCTTTTTAAATAATTTTATTTTTGATAAATTACTATAAAATAATTAACATATAATTTGAAATTTTATGTTATTGTAGAATTTATCATATATCTTTTGTAAGTTCATAATTTATAATGATAATAATAATAACAATAGTAAATTATGGACTTACAAAAGCTAGATGCTGATGATAATGGGGTCAGTCTACTTCCTCCAAACCTTTGATGAAAATTTGATTAAGTCTGAATATTAATGAAGTCCTGAGATTGGAGCTTCATTCTTCAATGCTTCTTTGTTTTACAATAATACACATTTTAGAAAATAAAAATTTATTTCACATTATCTATTATTAATAACTTCTCTGTATCAATTTATTATATATATTTTTAAATTTTACCCTCATCACTAATATTGAAACTATTTAATTACTATCTTAACATGTAGAGGGTATATTTGTCTATTTTAATTAATATTAAAATTATTTAATAGTTGTCTTAATATGTGTGAATCCCTCTAATATGTTTATTATTGTGAAACAAAATGAGTATATCTTTGAAATTAATTTAAGGACTATGATGATAAGTATGAGATATTTGAGATGAAGTTTAACTTTTCCTATCATTTGATAATATGTTTATTATTGTGAAACAAAATGAGTATATCTTTGAAATTAATTTATGGACTATGATTATAAGTATGAGATATTTAAGATGAAGTTTAATTTTTTCCTCTCATTTGATAATTTTTTAGTAATCAAATTGTGATGATTTTTTTAGATAAAAAAAAGCGATAACCTTGATTTTAGATCGTGATAATATATACACTTTATTCATGCATATAAAATACTCCATCTTATTTCACTTGCTCAAATCTTGTCTTGTTCTACATATTCATATTATCATTTAAATTTTCAATATTATATTTTTTATTTTTTATACGTACATTTAAAAATTTGGAGACACATAGTAATATTTATTTTGTTCTTTATTTTTATTTTTTAAATTATTTATTTTTTTAAAATTCTTTTTTTTTTTATAATATTTGCATTACCATTCTTAAAAAGTGTCTAGTGTTGTTACTTGTTTGGTTTAGAAATGACAATTAGCGGTCGGCGATCAATAATCAGTAATTAACATTTAACGATTAACGATCAATGATTACAATTAATTATAGAGCGTTTGGTAACTCAACGGTTATAATTATGTTTGAATTCTAAAATGGCCAAAAGAGACATTATTTTTTTTACTTATAAATGTAAAATCTTAATTATTACATGAGATGAAAAAAATCCTATCATGCAAATTATTTTATAATTAATAAATAACAAATTGTGATGAATAAAAATAAAATAATTATCATAATATAAGTAATTACAAATTATTAATAACTTATTTAAAATATATAAAAACTAAATTCTATTTTTCATCAAATCAGAAGCAATTTGATCACACAATGCATTCATTTCTTCATCCATTATGAAGCTATAATCATCTATGATTGGGTCTTCTATATCATTAGGCAAAGAACCAGATGAAGGTGCATATAGATATTCCTCAGTAGCATATGTATCCATAAACATTTGATTATATTTATCCAAAAGTTTAGAGAGAATACCTGATTCTCTAAATCTTTTAGGACCTTTACATACCTGCGAAAAATGTTTATGTAAAATTTAAAATTATTAGTATTTAACTTAATTGAAAGTCTTACATGAATTTGTCTTAGTTTACTTACCTTATTTTTTTCATTCCACCAATCATCAAATGCGGCTATATTATTTTTTAGTAGGTCCCAACTTAATCCAATTTCCCTCCCAATCAATTGTTTCCACTTTTTGCACTGTCGTCTAGTTCCATTCCATTTGTTTTTCAGTTGTGCTATAGTGTATAAACATCCAGTCTCGCTTGCAAAATTTTCTGCAATCCATAGACAACCCCTTTTTCCAAAGTTAGAACGAGAGTGTTGGCCTTGTTAGATCGCTCGAATGCGAATATCACAGAAGATAATATGATGCCCATTTGACCAAATAACCATGTCCACAGAAGTATCAACAGAATCCGTAGTGTTAATAGTTTCTCTCGCACTACTTTTTTTGGTCATCCAAAAGAAAGTTAATGATATTAATATAACAAATGATCATCTATATTAGTGGCCACTATTTTATCTTAAAAGCCAAGTTCATTCTATTACTCACCTTAAAAAAAAAAAAACTTTTAACATAAAATAATGCATTTGCAATCATATATCAGTAGTAGAATTATAGTTAAATATGTAGTTGAACTAGTTGCCACATCAACATATTATTAAAAATGTATAAATCATGTTAACTATATCTATTGTCATATGAATTTAACATGAAAAAACAACCATTTCTGTGTGCAAAAAAAAAAAAATCTCAAACATGACACAAATAAAGAAAAATGATTGATTAAGAAAAGAAAAATAAATTATGTGTATCTACATAATTATTTTTATCTAAAAAAAGAAAAGATCATTATACTAATTTACTAATTTATTTTGATAGGACTTATGGCAATCTCTATCATAGATGCATCAGTATATAGACAATGAAACTATCCTCATCACAATCAATAAACCATTTACATTAATTATAAGAATGTTTATAACATTGGTATGAAATATATGCAAAACATTCCTAATTTATATAATCAGTTTGGATGAACTATTAATAATAATAATAATAAATCATTAGGTTCAGTACATATCAGGAGGAATTTTACGGCCTATAAATGTTGAAATGTTTTTATAATTGGATTGGCTTTATTTTTGTATGTTGTAGAAGAAGTCTGGTTGTAGAAATTGTCCACCATTCTTTATAGAAACATTAATAAGGTGGTGCTATATTGCCATGTTTCTAGCATCTTTAACGTTAAAAGGTGGTAAAATGCATATCAGTATCATATCTATCACCAAGTTAAAAGATAGTGCTATAATTGCCATGTGTAAAGGTGGTGCTAAGGTAAGAAATTATCCACCATTCTTTCCATTATTTATATTAAACAAAACGTTAGTAAATGACTTCTATTTCCATTTGTCCAGTTTGGCTCAATCTATGAAAACAAGTGGTGCACTGGATCGTGCAGTTGAGAGATTGAATCTTTCCTTTTTTGAGGTTAAGCACTTAAAATGATAATAGTGATGTCCAGAAGAAGAAAAAAGGTTATCTGAATGGAGTTTCTTTGATCCTATGGACATTTGAAATTTTTTTGAGAGTCTTATGGATGCTGAAATGTTGTCAGTTTGTAAGAGAAGAAAATTTTGGAACTGGTTATAATCATATTCGGGAGGTCTAATTTTTCAACATCACTGTTTTTGGGAAAGGACCAATTTTTCAACATCATTGTTAATATTACAAAATATATAATATGAGCAAAATCACGCCTCAACAAAACAAAAGAAACCAAAATTAACTATCATTAATATGAGAAGCAAAGATATTTGTACCTGGTATGAAGAGGCAGCCATGTGATTGCTAGTGGTGGTGATGTAACGATAATTGATGATGAGAATAGAATTTATCAATTTTCAATGAGTTTCACTGATTTGGATTAAAGAGACAAAGTAGAAAGGATAACCGAGAAAGCACAAAATATGAAGAAAAGAGTCATCAACTTTCAACAAGCTTATAGTGATAAAACTTACACTTATTTTTGGTTAAAATTGTAATTATCCCTGAAAAATTAACGTGATCACTTATAAAAGCTGAGCATTTCCTAAAAGTTTGGTGTTACATATTAATTTTGAAAACGTTCACATAGCTAATTTTCCTATTTTTTTTCTACCAAACACTTGTTTTGAGCATTTTCTTATTCAAACGTTGAACGCTATCTCTATAAAGCTAAACCAAACACACACTAAATAAAATCATACGACCCTGTTTGAATTGAAGGTTTATAAAAAATTAAAAGAGTTATTAATGGAATAGAATAGATGAGTTTGATTTGAAAAGAAAGTATCAAATTATATTTGTGTTTGGGATGATATGAATGAAAAATGATGGTTTGAGATTAATTATATTTATTTGCAATGGAATAGAATGAAAGGTTAACTTAAAAATTGATAAAAATACCCTTATACATACTAATTTAACAAAATGTTTCTTCTATCAATTATCTTATATTTTTATAATGCATGTTTTCAATAAATCATATTATATTAGTATCATGATAATTTGGATCAATCAGATAAAAATAATTTAAGAATGATCTCATTAAATAAATTTGGTGAATAAAATAATTATAAAAATAATTTAAGAATTATCTCTCATTCTTTTAAAAAAATATATTTAATGACGCTCTCTTAAATAAATGTATCAAATTATTAATTAAAATTATTAATTTATTTGTTATATTTTTATGTTTTATTATATTTAATATATTAAAAAAATAATTTTTTTAATTATCTAATTTAAATTATTTTTAATTTAATTTAAATAAATAATTATTTTAGATATTTATTTTAGATATTTTTATTAGTTATTTATAATTTAATTAAATAATATAGCATTAATTACTTTTCATCAAAAAAATAATTTGAAACCGAGGGTAAAATAAACTATATATTTTTTCTTTAATTTAAAATCAATGAAAACACCCCAATTTAGGATATTCCAATATAAGCGTTGGGATGGATTTGGATGGATTTAGCAAACCCTTGCAAACTAGTTTATTCCGCTCCAACACCTCTCATTCAAATATAAAATTATTTTTAAATAAGTTTATTTGATTTCATTTCCTTTTAAACATCTGATTCAAATAGAGGTGTTTGCATAATTTTTAAAATTATAACTCAAATTATTTCAATTTCAGTCAACAAAAATAGTCTGTTTGGATACTCTCTTTTTTTTTTTTTTTTGGGGTCAAACCCGAAACAAATTTGATAGCCAACAAATATAAATATAGTTAGAGTAGGAAAAACAAAAATACATTTATCTTACTTCTCGATACAAATCTTAAAAATACAACATTGATATCCTAATTCAAACACACTTGGAAATCAATACATCATAGTTTTCCCATAATAATATAAGAAAGCTAGTACAATACAATAAATATATCTTCCATAATATGGCCAAAAAGAAAAAAAAAAATGAAAAATTACTCATACACGACTCGGGAACTCTCATAGCTGATGTAATTTGCCATGATAGCACTTAGGTGAAAGCGCCACTATTCCTATTCCTTCCGTTGTGTCTCAAATGATTTCGTCCAACATTACTTGACTCACCATAAAAGTGGGCATGCGTTCTGCCAATGTTAATTTGGCGCGTAGTTTCTTTAGCTGCAACTTCTGCATTATGTTTACGGATATCTATGTCAGTTTACTCAGCTAGATTGAATGCAGCTCTGCAGCTAGGACAACTGCCTATGACATTAAATACTTCAGTCTCATACACATCCAAAATCCGGGGAAGAGGACTTGTGCCAATAAGAGTTTTTGAAATTTGCGCATCAGTGCAAACTAGATCAAGTCTTAGTAAGAACACTTCCAACTACATATGTGACTCACAAACATCGTCTTGTGCCATCTCATACATTCAGCCTATTACATTTGAAGATGCATTATAAGGAACATCATTTCCACTACCAATTCCTAAAAATGTATGTCATACAAATTGTTAATAAAATGTGTATGAAATTTTAGAAAAAATTGTAATGGCAAAATACGTAATTCATATACCTGAAAAGGAGGCCATCATCATATGTTGAAACTAACAATATGAACACAAAATTAAATGAAGGGTTGGTACATAAAAATATGCCCAGACAAGGCTTTATACTGTGTAGCGTTTGAGTCCTTACATAATTGCCTCGACTAAATATATTGGTTCCTTTTATCATATGAAGCAACAGTGCCATATAGGGGCATGCCACTAAAGTTGGGTGCGAAAAGTCACATGACCAGAATCTTGACTATGTAGACACATATTCGAACAAAATGCCAATGACAAACATCAGCTACAATAAAGTACAAGTCCCCAGAAATACATTATTTAAATTAGTAAGGGACATGATAAACGCAATTATGATGAACTGATCATACCCCATGGCCCTTTAGTTGAAATGCGGTATTGTAGAATCGGCCGAGTATACAATGCGGCCTAACCCATTTAACAGTTATAAATTCAACTAAATGGAAGGCCATTAAACAAAACAAATTCTATACTTGCAAATAATGTAATTCAAGTAATAGTCCTTTAAATAATTTTATTAAAGTTGCAATTTGGTTCGACTGGGTCATTTTGGGATGCTCGGTCCCGATTCGTGTGACTTTCGAGATGATAATGACTTTTTATTCTATGTTGGCTGAGCTTTTAATTGATAAATTTAGCTTAACACTTTTGACTTTATATAGTAATAGAGTGCTAAATGGGCTAAACTTTTTAATAAATATATAAATATATTTATAAAATAACCAAAAAAATAAGTCGTTAGAAATTTTGTTTTGATTGTTTTATGGTGGTATCAATCAACCCAACAATGTAGACCCTATGCATGTATATGTTTACTCAATTATATAGGCATAACTAGTAAAAAGTATTTGTAATATTAACAAACAAATATGTGATCGAAAATTATTTTTGAAAGCAATGCTAATTTATGCATAAGCGCAACGTATTAAAAAGAAGTTTATTGGCTTATAAGATGTTACAAAATGCTATATACACCTAAATTATCAAGTTATATACAGTACATTTACCAATAAAATAGGCCCTCTCCAACTCACGCCAAATTTGAAATGGGTTGGACGCTATTTTACTTCAATTCAGCTGCAAATACAATTGAATTTTAGAGTGGATGAATAGTATTGTGTTAAATATGACGTAACATTGTTCATTGCACAAATTATTTTTTTTAATTCTTGGCCTATTTATAAATAAAACATTTTTAATACACAAATTAAAATTAAGTTCAAATATAATATTTTAATTTATTCCACAGGTAAATTATATTTAGAATTTTTTAACAATTTCACACAAAATTTCAATAAATTTGCTTTCCACTTAAATAAAAAATAATATAAGACAAAACAAATTTAAATATCCATAGAATTAAATTTCTGATAATTAATTTAAAAACCATCAAATACCACATCAATATTAATAAAACTCTAAACTACATAAATTAAAAAATATATAATTTAGTAATATATAGGTAATTTATAAAATGTATGAATAATATAATATTAATAAAAAATATTAAATAAGTTATAAGAAAGAATATGTAAAGAATATTCTTGTTTTGCCGTTAAAAATAGAGTTATGAGTTAAAGTAAATTTATTGAAAAAGCTATATTTTGAAGTAAATTTAGCTGAATTTTAGAGTTAAAAAAGGAGATGACCTTAAAAGTGTCTGTAAATCTAAAGATGAATAAGAATGAAAAAATTGAAGACACTTGCGAGATAAACAGAAAGAAATAAATGTTAAGCATAATTTAAAATAACTTTAATTTCAGTTGAATGAACAGGTACATAGTTTTATAATTAACATGTTAATGCTTTATAAATTACAAGTCCATTATAGTTAATTGGTAACTTTTGACAAAAATGTTTCAATACAACATTTTTTGTTACAATTTAATTTTGAATAATATTTATGTGCAGCTTGTTATATAACTATTAATTTTATTAAGATTTAAAATGAGAATAATATTTATATGAACACAAATAGTTGCTCTTAGGTGAAGCGCAAAAAAGTGTGCACTATTGGAAACATAAATTTTGACAACCATAGATAGTCAAATATATGTCGTGTTAGTACAAACTTGTAAAAGTTCTGCCTTATAGGACACATGAAGACCCACATCAGTATTCATGAAAGGTGTTGCACTGTAAAGATTTATTAGTGGTAGGTGAATCTGATGGTCCTACTATATGATACGTAAATGCTATCCACGTCACAAAAGGAGCATTCCAAAAAATAGAGCTCTGCAGCAGCGCAGATATTTATGCACAGTTTGAAATGAAAGCCAAATGTGGACAAAGAATGGCTGTACACGCCATGCAATTCAACCAAGGAAGTGGGCGCCATTTCTATCCACCAATATACCATGAAATTACCTTTGTCATTATCCTACTTGCAAATGTTCAATGGCATAATCTCCCGATAAGTTCGTCCCTGAGCAAATTATTTTATTCGCATAGGTTGGCAAATGTGCAAAATATGGTGTCCTTATTGTACAACATACGAAAGTTAAAAGGCCACATATATTGAGAGACCAAGTCTGCTAAATAGAAGCAATTTAACTATTAATGGAAATGCAATTTTGGAATAACAAAATGGAATGCCTTGTAAAACATACACCGTGGTCGCACATGTGGGCATGCAGGGTCTCGAAGCGAATTCTTGGACTGGGTAGACCACGGGGAGAAACATAAGTTGTCTATTGAATATTTTTAAAGTGAATATACCTTCAAAATAAGCAAAAAAATATATAACACCACAAGATAAAAGGATTATTACTTTTGTAAAATAATATAGATTAAATTACTAAATTCATAATTAGTATTGGTAAAATATAAATTTATAGTAAATAAATTAACTCTGCAAAAATTTTTAACATTTTCCAAAAAACAGGTGTAGCAGATTTAGATTCAATCGGATTGGTTCCGTTCATTGTAGCAGCTATTTATCCTCAAATTTGTTTAGTTTTTTTACTCTACACTAGTGTTTTTCTCCCTACTTTTATAGCCTCAAACGAACCAGTTACATATGCATGGTTTGGTGTAAAGTAAGTTTAGTAGGTACCATAAAGTTTTGAAAATTATACATAAGCGATCTAAAACAAAAGAGAAGCCTTTATTTGGTTCACTAATTCATTTAATGCGGAGTATATCGAATTATGGATGCATAAACTACGCGAACATATATGGTTCACAACTTTAGACCGTGGGCTAATAAATATTTGTTTGGGATGATAGTAATCCAAGTACCAAAATGAAGGTCAGTGGTATCCATAAGCCTTGTCATTTGTGCCACACACATTGAAGCCCATTTATAGGTCCACTTCAAAATGCACCCAGAAAGTAGTTGCTTCCATCCAGGGTGGATACATTGTGTTCCAACAGTCTCTTTCCCCTTAACTAACCCAATCAATAACAACACTACCGAGGTATGATGAAGAATGTTGTCATTCTAATAAGCCAAGTTCCCATTTTAAGCAATATATGATGCTCTGTTCATACATACAAAAGCTATGCATGGCGTTTAATATGTTTGCGAAACACCATGTGAATTGAGGAGTGGTTGAAACAAATGCTATCAACCGTTGTTTTCAATTATGGCTGAGTGCTCTAACTATCTTCTCATAAGCTGTTGTAATAATGGCTAGAGAAACAAGTTTTATGTCATCTTCAATGGCAGGATTCCAGGAGTTTATGATAGTTTGCATGCTTGCCAAAGTCAGATGGTTAGATATAATAATTGTTGCTATAAAGGATACCCAACAAAAGAAGAATTTGAGGAAGAATATAAAACCTTCAATTCATAAAAATGGTCAACTCACAACCCTAACCACTAGGGCAACACCAAATCAACATTCAACAACTAATTTGGAAACTCATCCTAACAATAATGCTACAATGGAAGGTGAACGAGATAAATTGTCGGCGGTATGATAATGAATACCTAGCAAGCACACAAAAAGTAGGGGCATAAAGCAATTGACCGGGGTCCATGTACTACCATACCAACAATAATGGTAATGGTGTCCTAAGGACATGTATCAAGTGTGTTGACAAATACTATTCACTTACTTTGCATTTGTTTTGAACTTAGATAATGGCGTATGAAATTTTTAGTATCCTTGTTTCACATTTTATAAGTTGCCAATAAGAGGAGCTTGCTACTTATTCCATAGCATATGAAACTTTGCATGTGATTATGAAATAGGACACCTTTTTTTAACACAACATATATGAAAAAATTTAGTGCAAATCATGAAACATTAGATATAGTAGAATGGATATATTGTGGCTATCTAAAAAAACTCAGACAACTAAATTTGGCATTGCCTGACCATTAAAGGTGGAATAATATACAATTAATCTGTGTAATGGTCTGGACTGAGTGGGTCCTAATAACAAATTTTATGAAGCAATGGAGGTAATTATGAAACAATTGATGTGTTTATGCAAATATTTATGAAAAAGGGCATTAGCTGGTTTAATCTCATTTAGAGGGAATTTTACAATGGGGGAAGCTGCAAATGAAGTGCTTATGCATCATTGATAGAAATTCTTTTAGTATATAAATTTAGGTTAGGAATAAGGAATTTTTCCTATTTTTTTAGTATTTTTATCTTGGAATAAGTCATTTATATCTCTTGATTGCTTTCACAGGAAATTCTCAAAAAAGGAGCTTAATTGCAATTTCCATCTAGTTTGCATGGGTTATTGCACGACCCATGTGCTAGACCATGCATGAACACAAAGTTGACCAATCAACAGTGCAGATCCCGATAGTTGTTATATGCATGGCCAGTGCATAGGTCATGTGTCGGCCATGTAGATTGGCTAGGACAGAACACAAAACATAGGAGAGTGTTTCATTTAAGCAAAAAGAGACCTAGTTGGGGAGATTCATTCATGGGAGGTTGCAGAGAGGTAGATTCGAAGAGAAGAACTATGATATATCATCTACTATGGATTTGCAAGAGAAATTTTAAGAGATTGAGAGAGTTTTCTTAGAATTCATTGTTAGGGAAAAATGATTATTTTTAGGGATTTATTCTTCTAAATTCAATGGATTTCTTCAATTTTGTTTCTTCTTCTTCTTCTCTTAGACTGAACTAACTTTTCTATTTTAGGGATTATGATAAAAGCCAAACAATTTTTTTGATTATATGAAGAGATTTTATTTTAATGAAGTTGGGTTTCCTTGATTTAAAGTGATTGAGCTTAAATTACTTGGATGTATGATTGTCACATATGTATAAAGGTTGAGATCCTAGATCATGGAGTGAAAGTGGAAGTCTAGAGTTAGTCATAATACATTGAACTAGAGAATTAATACCACAAGAGTAGGATTAATCTCTAGAGATGTTTAAGGGATATTCACAAAATTTTATGCATTATTATTGAGTTTTGTGACCACAAGAGTATGCACAATCTTAGTAGTAATAAATCCCATTTTTCTTGAGACGGATTATTGGGTAACTTAGGAAATTCATCTTCAAGGATAATTCAATCACTAGAGAAATAAGAATCTTTGTGTAATTGTGTAATTATTGTCGTGTAACCCAAATTCCCTGAATCATTTTACATAAGAGTTTTCATAATTTAAATTTTGTTTTAGTTTATTTTAGAATTTCATAATTTTAGATTTATTATTCTTCATTATTCGGTTGCTAGATAATAAAAAATTTTAATTCTTTGGTACTTATGAAAATCGACCCTTGTGGGAACGATCTATACTCTTTAGTATATTACTTAAAGTAATTTGTGCACTTGTAAGAGTTTTACATGCAACAAGTTTTTGACGTTGTTGCCAAGGATTAATTTTTCATAATATCAATTCTAATTAAGATTTTTATTAATCTAGCATTTAATTTTGCATTTTAATAATTTTGGTGATTTCAATTGTGTTTATTTCTCTTGATAGATGGATCTTTTGGTCTATGTGACATTTAAAAAGTTTCACATCTGAAGGTCAATCCAACTACAGAAGAAGAATTTGCAAAGGGTGACCCTGGTTGATGATATAGAAAGGGAAAAAAAGGTGAACGAAAGAGAATTAAATGGAGGAGAAAGAAACAAATAGTCAAGAATATTATGGGATTTTGCCATGTAGCAAAATCAAAAAACGTAATCAAGCATATTAAAACTAGTTGTTGCCAACAATAACTTTAAAATTAAACTAGCAATCATCCAAATGGTATAATAGAATACATTCGAGGGTGAGGCTATTGAAGACCCTGAATATACATATTTCTACATTTTTAGAAATTTATGCAACTTTCAAGATCAATGGAGTAACTGATGATGCTATCATAGTGTGGTTGTTCCCTTTTTCTTTAAGAGATAGAGCAAAAATATGGTTGAACTCCATGGCACCTAATTCATTTGCTACTTGGGATGTACTGTCTTGGGCATTCCTAGCAAAATACTTCCCATCGAGCAAGACTGCACAAATGAGATAAGCAATTATAAGCTTCTAGTAAGAACCTAATGAGACATTATATGAAACATAGGAGAGATTTAAGGGGCTACAAAGGAGATGCCCACATCATAGCTTGTCGGACTAGTTGCTAGTCCAAATATTTTACAATGGGCTTAACCATTTGATATGCATTACACTTAATGTTGTAGCTAGAGGTGCATTAATGGGGAAATCAACTGATGAAGCTTATGATTTATTAGAAGAAATGGCTTTGAATAATTACCAATGGGCAGAAAGAGGAGTAAACAATTAGGTTGTAGGTATCCATGATATTAATGCTTAAACCATGCTTAATGCTAAAGTGGATGCCCTTACAAAGAAACTTGATGGGGGTAAGTGTGCATGATATTAGCACACTAATGATGAGTTGTGAATGGGGGTGGTGAAAAACACTTGTGTACTGAATGTCAATTTGGGAGTCATTTTGCCCAAAATTTTGTCGAGCCTATGCATTATGTAAACAACCTCAATAGACAGCCCTATAATCCTTATTCCAACACCTATAATCCTGAGTGGAGCAATCACCTTAACTTTTCATGGGGCAACCAAGCTAACCAACTTAAACCTTCTCATCCCCTTAGTTTTCCACAAAAGCAATAAGGTGGTGTACTTATGGGCCAACATAGTCAATAAGAGGAGAAATAACCATAGGACATGTAAAAATTCTTGATAGAGAAGTTTGAGAAGGTTGAGACCAAATTGGTTAAGATAGACAAGCTTGGGTAAGGGTAAACCAAATGGAGAAACACAATATAAATTTGGAGATGCGGATTGGTTAAATGGCAAACAATTTTGGTGCTAGATCACAAAGTACATTATCAAGCAAGACTGAAATCAACTTAAGAGAGCAATGTAAGGCACTAACCTTGAGAAGTGGCATGGAGATACCCAACCCTCCACACAAGGATAAGAGTGAGACCAAAAATACAACCCCAAAAACACTAGAAATACCTGACAATTCAAAGAATTCAAATCTTGAAACGAGGGGGCAATAGGAAAAATCAATCCGGATAGTGATCACAAGGTGGAAAAAAGTCAAGGATAAAGAAGCAAGTCTACATCGGCGAGACCATATGTTCCACCATTTCCCTTTCTTTACAAATTACAAAAATAGAAAGGATAAAGGAAGCAAGTCTACACCGGTGAAACCATATGTTCCACCATTTCCTTTTCCTCACAAATTGCAAAAATAAAAGCTATATAAGCAATATGCCAAGTTTTTAGAGATGTTTAAGCAAGTTCTTATTAGTATTCCATTTGTTGAAGTGTTGGCACATATGCCCACATATGCAAAATTCATCAAGGATCTTTTGCCTAATAAGAGAAAAAAGAAGCAATTTAAGATAATCACCCTTTCAGACCAGTGTGGTGCCATTATTCAAAGTAAGCTTCCACCCAAGCTTAAGGATCCAAAGAGTTTTTCCATTCCTTGTCAAATTTTTTATTGCAAATTCGATAAAGCATTATATGATTTAGGTGCAAGTATTAGTCTAATGACCCTTTCTATTTGTAGGAAATTAAATCTTGTTGAAATCTAGCCAACCATGGTTACTTTGCAATTAACATATCGTTCTATCAAATACCTAGTTGGAGTAATGGAGAATGTTCTCATGCAAGTGGGGAAATTCTACATTCTAGTGGATTTCATTGTTTTAGACATGGATGAGGACATCAACATACCTTTGATTCTTGGAAGACCATTTTTGGCCACTGCAGGGGCTATTAAAATCACCTTGAATGTGATGGGAAAATCTATAGAGTTTAATGTTTTTAATGCAACAAAACAACCCTATCCCATTGAGAAGTGTAATAGAGTGGATGTAATTAATAGTTTGGAGCAAGAGGTGTTTCAAAAAGACCATGATGAAGATCTATTTGAGGCTTACTTAGTTCAAGGGGCATCATCTTCACATGATAACTTTGTCATTAGTAATGCAACCCATTTCTTGGAAGTAAATCCTTCATTCAAAAATTTCAAGTTTGAGGAATTGGGAAAGGGTAAAACTTTTTCCCTCCTTCCCTTGAAAAAGCTCTAATCTTAGAGCTAAAACCTCTTCCTCTTCACTTAAGGTATGCTTTTCTCAGAGAAAATCAAACTTCATCTATGATTATTTCAGTTCAATTAACCAAATTACAGGAGGAAAAGTTATTGAGAGAGTTAAAAGAAGGGAAAAAAGCCATAAGATGGACCATTAGTAGAGATATAAAAGGAATTAGTCCTTTTCCATGCACAAAATTCTTATAGAGGATGATCACAAGCCATCCATTGAGAACTAAAGGAGATTAAATCCAAATATAAAGGAAGTAGTGCAGGCTAAAATTTTAAAGCTCTTGGATGCGAGCATTATATATCCAATATCTGATAGTTCATGGGTTAGTCACATGCAAGTTGTGCCTAAGAAAGGTGGGAAAACCGTAGTGGCCAATGAGCAAAATGAATTGATTCCCATAAGGATAGTTAGCAGATAGAGAGTATGTATAGATTATAAGAAGCTTAATAAGGACACTTGAAAGGATCATTTTCCTTTGCATTCATTGATCAAATGCTTGAAGGACTTTTGGGTTGTGCCTATTATTGGTTTTTAGATGGTTATTTCGGGTACAACTGAATTCTTATTGCTCTAGAAGACTAAGAGAAAACCATCTTCACTTGCCCTTATGGCACATTTGCTTTTATGAGAATGTCACTTGGTTTTTGCAATGCACCACTACATTTTAGCGATGTATGATGACAATTTTTAATGATTTTCTTGAGAAAATTATGGAAATTTTTATGTATGATTTTTAGTATTTAGAGATTCATTTGATGAATGCTTAGCTAATCTTTACATGGTTTTGCAGTGATGTGAAGAAACGAACCTGATTTTGAATTGGGAAAAGTACCACTTCATGGTACAAGAAAGTGTGATACTTGGCCACTAAGTGTCTGCAAGAGGAATTGAGGTGGATAGAGAAAATGAAATCATTGAGAAGATGCCTCCATTCACATCCGTTAAGAGAGTGAGGAGTTTCCTTAGTCACGTGAGATTTTACCCTCATTTTGTTAAGATTACAAAGCCTCTATATAATTTGCTTAATAAAGATGTTGCATTTAACTTTGACCAAGAATGTCTTTATGCTTTTTTCAAGTTGAAGGAAGCATTATCTTTAGCACCCATCATGGCAGCCTTGGATTAGAGTCAACCATTTGAACTTGTTGAACTAGGATAATCAATCCTAGGTTTAGAACCTCTTTTGATCTTGACAAAGTAGATTGATCATCACTAATATTTCAAATAAGTGATTGTTCTTGCAGAATTGAATCAATCTCTTAAGAAGAATTGAAGAAGTTGATGAACTCCAAAGTGACATGTAAATCGCGATTGCAATCTAGGATTCGCTACCGCGACTCATGTTAAGACATGCTGAAAATCAAGCAGGCGAAATCGCAGAGCCATTCTCGGCCGCGATACTTGGAAAGAAAGAAGTCAGATTGACACAGATGAATTCGCAGTGAAAGTCTCAACTGAGTCGCGACCGCGAATTTCAAAGAAATTCAAGAGGGAAGCAGGTTCATAACCACAGCTTGACAAGTGTCCCAGAAGACTGTTGGAAGTCAAAAATCGCGGAGACATCTTGTTGGTAGTGACTGCGATCCCTGTGGAAGAAAGTTAACCACTTTGGCAGATGGATTCGCGGCCTGTGTCGCGTCCTATGCAAGAAAATTCGCGACCGCGACTTCTAAAAGTAGGTAAAAGACAACGGCTATATTTTTCTGGTGAACTAATAAGAAGCTGCCACGTGGACTAGCCATTAGACACAAACGGGGTTTCCCTTGAAGAATTTGGATTTCGCGACTGTGAAAGGCAATAGCGATCGCGATTTCATCCTGACAAGCATTAAATGCAAAATCTGTCAAGCATGTCTCAAAGATTTGATGAGCTATGATCTGCAACGTCTCTTTGGTGAAGTTTGGCTATAAATACTCCACCAAACAGCCATAAAGAAGGTTGCTAAGGAATTTATTACAAGTGATAAAAGCTCTTAATCTTTGCTACTCATTTTCTTCATCTTTTCTACAAGTGTTAGGTGTGAGCATTAAACACCAAGTTGTAAGGTTTTATGTTAGCCTGTAAAAACACTTTTAGAAAGGTTTAAGTGTGAGCCTATTGAAACACTTGAGTGAGGTTTTGTGTTAGCCTAGAAAACACTTTGTTGTAAAGTTGTGTGTTAGCCATCAAAACACAACTTGTATAAGTTGGGTGTGAGCTTGAAAACA
>CATIWR010057452.1:0-15562 GCA_949677035.1 Omphalea diandra | reverse complement strand
TGGCAATGATATGTATAGCTTATGTGGCAATAAAGTATAACAACCTGTGTGGCAATAACATTTGATAGCCTATGTGGTAATGATATCTATAGCATGTATGGCAATAAAATATAACAGCCTATGTGGCAATAACATTTGATAGCCTATGTGGCAATGATATTTATAGCCTGTGTGGCAATAAAATATAACAGCATGTATGGCAATGATATCTATTGCCTGGGTGGCAATAATATTTATAGCCTATGTGACAACCAAAAATGAAAGCATTTGTTGCAGTGATATTGATAGCCTATGTGGCATTTAAGAGTAAAAACTTTTTATTTTGTACGTGGATATGATGATGAGTTATTAATATTTAAATGTTTGTTATGTTATTTGAGATTGAAGTATCTTTATGCATTTACTTACTGAGTATGTAAGCTCACTCTTTTGCAATAAAATTTATTTTAGGAAGAGTAGACTAAAGATTACGTTCAGTTACATTTTGAAGTTGTTGTCTAGCAGTCTAATAAAGGTTAGACCAGTATACAGTCTATTAGTATTTTAGTTTGTTTAGCCATCTATACTTTGTTGTAGATAGTCACTATACTATGAACAAGAGACATAGTGTAAGAAAAAAAATTGAAATCAGGTCTTTTAATAACAATGGATAGACTGAGAGAATTTTAATGATTAGAGAATGGGATATCACATGTTGTGTACATGTTAGAACATCTTAAATAATGTTGATTTGGTACTTATTAAGATTATAAGGAGCATATGAGAATTATTATGGGGATAGACATGAAAAAGGAGTGAAAAAATGGACTAAATGAGGATAATTGAGCTTCCAACCAATGGTGTCAAGCCGTCATGATTTTGTCATAATTGAATAGTTATACAAATTGAGTTTTATTCCTTTATGAGTAGATTAGAGTGGAAAAATGTGAGGGATAGCAAACGAAAGACAAAGCTAAGAGAGAAAGAAATAAATAAATAACTAAAGGAGAAGAAGAATAAGAAGAAGAAGATGATGATGATGAAAAAGTACGCTAGGTAGGAAGAAATTTTAAACTTTTCTAGATTTGACAGAAGAAGTAAGTGATTTGATCTTCCATCTATATGAAATTCCTCCCTCATAACATGTTAAACATCTATAAATGGTAAGAATTATGGAGTATTTATAGCTAGATCTCATGCATGGAAGTTGTTAGAAGCTTTGGAGACATAATAACTAATTGTGTTAGTTTTATTGTTACAGCATATTGTTGCACCTATGATTTCATAACCCTATGGAAAGAACAAAATGTGAAAGTTGTAAATTTGTACCTCATCTAAGTACTTCTAAGACAATATTGCTTAATATAGTGTCTGTGAAAAACTATGGCTTCTTGATTAGGATTTGTTCATAATCTATTGAAACCTCCTCAATCTGACTTTTTCAATATATATATATATATATATATATTGATAAGGTTATGTGCTAACTTAGATAGATCAAAACATGAAAGTTATAAAGTTATGTCCCCTCTAAAATTTTACAAAATAGTTTTCTTTAATTTATTTTGTGGGAAGAGATATTGCTCTTTGATTCTGACTAACCCTGAACCTGATGAAACCTACTCAACCTATTGATTATGTTTGCCCATAATTTGATGGCCATATAATGGGAATTTGTTGGCATGAAAAACATGAAAGTTTTATATTTATGTCTAATCTAGATTCTTGTAAAATATTTTTGACCAAAAATATTATGGGTGAGGAAATATTACTACATCATTATGAATGGTTTTTAACATGTTAAAACCTACTTTCCCTGAGATTGAACATTTATTTTGATGACCTTATAGATTGAATTAGACAATGTATGAAACATAAAAAATATTTCCTTATGTGCCATATAACTTTTGGTAAATCATTTTTTCAATTGGATTTGTACAATTTGAGATATGGTTATGATTTGAAAACCTATTCAAACTATGGTCACATTGAAATAGGTAAAATTCAAAAATTCATTATGTTTTCTATAGACCCTATATTAACCTAAGTTTTGGCTATATTGTATAATAATGTATCTAGTTTATATAGGAAAAAAAAGTTAAGTCATTTGGATAAATATAGTAAGAATTATTATAGTGAGACTCAAGTGAGGTCAAGCTGCCATACAAGAATAGTAAGCATAACTACTAGATCCACTCACATGGAATATGACCATAGTTGCATATCAAGCATGTGAACTCATTTTTACATATTTATACTCATATATGTATCAAATTTTAGTATCTTAACACATTGAGGAAGCCCAAGAGAGAGGTTTAAACCTACCATAAAAGTTGGTTGCATCAAAGGTGAGTAAAAGCCATAATTGGATTCTAATGTGTATATGAATCATTTTGAGATATGATTGGGCTTTATTATGTGTGTATGTGATTGAATTGTCATATTACACATGTGAATACAAGCCAAGTGAGAATTATATGATCCTAATGATTACCTATTATACCATTATGAATGAACAGTGGCATATGGAACTAAAAGGATATTGTGATTGAATTATATGATCTTAATGATTACTTACTATACCATTATGAATGAACAGTGGCATATGGAACTAAAAGGATATTGTGATTGACTTATCAAACACTTACAAATCACTTGGAAAAGGGACAAATATGTCTTATTATGGAACATGTTATTGATCAAATGATTCACATGTTATATGTTAACGAGCAAAATCAAATGTCCTTGAATCACATGAATTCTTGAAATTAATGTTTGCTTTGCAAGGTCATGAAAAAACCAATCAAACTATTAAATTTATACTTATATAAGTTAATTCTTATACTTATAATGCATCATAATGATAATTATTTATTGGTTATGCCACTAGAATCGTATTGTTATTTTTATTCACCGAGTCATGACTCACCAAATAGCAATTATATTTTTTTTAAGCAGTGAAGCATAATGTGTGGGTTGTTTGGAGCATGAAGTTTTGCATATAAAGACATGGAGCACATGTCGTCGGCTGAATTCCAATTCTCTCTACTATAGCATTTACACCCAAAAACTCTAAGTTATGAAATCTTAGGCTTTCTTCCATTCCATAGCTCATAAAAGTTTTTATTTAGAATGGGTCTTTTAAAAACTCTATTTGCAATGTAACAAGAGGCCTTGATGGCTTTGACCCAAAAGTAGTTTGGAACATAATACTCATTGAGCATAGTTCTAACCAACTCAATCAAAGTTCTATTATTTTTCTCTACAACACCATTTTGTTATGGTGTTTTAAGAGCTAAAAAATTATGAAATCTCATTCTCTAAATAATAGTTTTCAAAGAGTTCATTTTGAAATTCTTTTCCATGGTCACGTATAATAAATAAAAGAAGTAACCTTTTTCATTTTAAACTCTTTTGGTAAAACTCTTAAAAGCATAAAAGACATCACTCTTATGAGCCAAAAAACTAACCTAAGTGAACTTAGAGTAGTCATTAACTAAGACAATTGTATAATGATTTCCACCAAGGCTAGCATTCCTAGTAGGTCTAAATAAGTCCATATGAGTGAATTGAAGAGGCCTAAAAGTACTTATAACATTATTTGGCTTATAGGTTGCTTGATGTTGCTTTCCCATTCGATATGGACCATATGTCTTATTAAGCAAAGTTGAGCTTTTAAAGGCCCTCAACTAGCTCTCCCTTGGATAATTTTTAGTAAAGCTTCATGCATGCATGCCTAAGTCTTTTATGCCAAAGCCATGCTTCATTATTAATGGACATAAGATACTTAAATAATTGGTTAGCTAAATTCTTTAAGTCAATTGAGTAGGTATTGCCTTTCCTTTCACACTTAAAGATTACCTTTTTATCTATCAAGATAGTAACATAACATTCTCTAGAGTCAAAGGAGACTTTATTACCATTATCACATACTTGACTTACACTTAAAAAAATTATGTTTCAAACCTTTAACCATAAGTACATCATTAATAAAGGGATACTTTCTTACCAATAATTCTAATGCCAATTACCTTACCCTTGGCATTATTTCCATATGTCACATTATTGCCTTCCTTTTCCTTAATGGATATGGATAGCTTCTTGTTTTCGATCATATGCTTTGAGCATCTACTATCCACTTGTTAATCATTGTATTCCTCATTGGTGGCTTCCAAGTATACCTATAATCATAAAGAAAATTCATCTTTGTTTAGGTAATGAGGTTAGGCTTGGAAGGGTGCTCTAATTTGACATGAGCCTTCCTAATATAACAAAACACATTTATATACCCATATCCCATGTAATAAAGACATTGGAGCTTAGACTTGTGATTCTTTCTCCTATAAGACCTTTTGGTATGAGTGGGAGGCCTTCTTACCTTTGGCCATGTGAATGCATACAAGTATAATGAGTTAATTATTTCATCTCAATCTTGTGATGATTTTGTTACATATAACGATAAGGAGGATGAGCTACTTGAAAATTTAACATACAATTCTAAAATTAAAATTTATAAGAAAAGTGTTCAAAACTAGAGAATGATTTTTAAAAACTTAAGTGATCTTGTTTGCAATTTGAGAACCTCTAATGAAGAACTTAAGAAAACTTTAGAACAAATTTCTCAAACTTTATCTTTCATTGATTTCTAAAGAAAAGAAAAATATGCCTTAAAAAAATGAAGAGATTGAGTTAACAAATTTCATCTCAAAATTTCTCAAAGAGAAGGAAGCTTTGGATACACTCATTATATGTTAAAGACCACCACTTATGAGATATGGTGTTAGGTTTAATGGGTCCTCATCATCTACATTTTCTCATTCCATCTTCATTAGATCATCTATACCTTAAATTTCTAGCATAGAGGTGATTGGGAAGTAAAGTTTTCTTAGCACTAAGCTCCATATGCCTAAAAGCAAGGGAAAGGCACCCAAGGCTCAAGGGCTAAGCCTCGAAGAGTCAATCATGCCTTCATCTATACTAAGAGGCATACACATGAAAACACACCTTCTAATCCATACCATTCTTACAGAGGGGTCCTCTTAAGTCGTAAATCAAAAGTTGGTAACCTCTTTATCTTTATCTTTTTCACTTAAGTCATCACCATATAGCTTTGAAGCTATTCTTCTTCGCTTTGTCCCACTTTTTTTCTACTTTTGCTTGAGTAATTGAATATGATATGTCCTTGCTTTCCACATTAAAGCAAGCTATATCATTCTTCTTCTTTTTAAAGTCAGATGACGTTTTCTTAAGGTTCCTTCTTTCCTTTCTTCCTTTCATGAGCTCTTTGGATCTTCTAAAAAGCATTACAAGTTTCTCTTCCTCCTTCTTATTTTCATCACTTTTGCTAGAACTTTCTTTCATCTCTTTATCTTTGCTAGAGCATTTAAGAATAAGTGTCTTGTTTTCTCCTTGCTCTCTTATCCTCTTCATTTCTTCATCCTTCTTAATCACCATCTCATAGGTAAGAAGTTTCCCAATGAGAACATCAATTAGTATTTTTCCAATCTTTTGATTGGATTCTTGTATACTACACACTCTAGCCCTAAACTTTTTTAGTGGAAGCATCTTAAGGATTTTAGTGCTCACCTTATGGTAGGTGAGTGATCCCTCATACTTCTTCATGTTATTGATAATGGCAATGAGTTTATTTATCATGTTAGTGAAGGTTTCATTTTCCTTCATCATGAAAAGCTCTCATTTGGTCACATGCATCTCTAGTCTATTTGATTTCACTATTAATGCTCTTATTGTAGTTTTCTAGAACTTTCCATATTACATGAGTTGTGTGGTAATGTTGAACTCTCCCACATTCTTCCCTTGAGATAAAACTTAAGAGGATTGCCATCGCTCTCTTATTCTTGCTATTTGCCTTCTTATGGGCCTCAACCCATTCTTCTCTTAGAAGCAATCCTTCATTACCATCTACTACTTTAGAAGTTGGCTTCCACTCCTTTGCAACTATATTTTAAAGATCCACTACATCACTATCAGGATAGATTTTCATTCTAAACTTTTAATGAGTATGGTTAGACCCATTAAAGAAAGGTTTAAGATGAGATGGATTCCTTTTTATGACATTAATCTTTTCTCAAGTAATTAAGACAATATTTGAAATTTAGCCCTTATACACGAGGAAGGGGGGTTGAATTAGTGGAAAATTTAAATTTTTAAAGGGAGTGCAAGCAGTTTAAAGTTTAAAGAAAGAATAGGAGAATAAAGAACACGAGCAAATTTATAGTAGTTTAAGTATTAACCAACCCTACATCCACTCTCCAATTCTCTAATTGGGTATTCCACTACCACACAAAGGTATTTTATAAGATTACACTAACTTACAATATATGTTTTATTAAGGCTCACACAAAACCTTTATCAGTGTTTTCCCAAGGTTCACACTTAAACTGTATAAGAGTTTTTCCTAATTAGGCTCACTCTAAAACGCAAATTGAGTGGTGCTTAATGGCTCACACCCAACCTTCATAACTCAAGTACAAGGAATTAATGAGTTAATAATAAAGAAATCAAATTGCAAGAGTTTGGCCATAATTAGATGTTATCCATTTGCATTTAAAGTTTGGCGGAGTATTTATTTTCAACCACCAAATCAACATGACAAATGAAATTATCTTCAAATCTCCAAAGTTGGTGGCAAAAACTTACATTTAATGCTTGGCAAACTGAGATAGTAGTCGCAATTCATAATTCACTTTAGATTCTGCTCAGTTGCGATCAAGATCTTCAATTGTGTCTAACGACTAATGACACTTGACAATTTGGCATTGATTCTTCAAGGAACTAGCTATTAGAACCCTTTAATGGATATTGTTGGCCCTATGCACCAAGAAGGGGGGTTGAATTGATGTATAAAAAAAAATTAGGAGTAAAGGATAGAGAAGAGTATAAAATGAGGCACACGATTTATAGTGGTTTGGATATAATCGACCCTACGTCCACTCCCCAATTCTTTGTAATTGGGTGTTCCACTAACTCAGAATGGTGTTTCTAAGCTCAGACCTAAGTTTTACACTTTGTGTTTTCAAGGTTCACACAATAACCTTTACACTTTGTGTTTTCAAGGCTCACACAATAACCTTTACACTATGTGTTTTTAAGGCTCATACAACAACCTCTCTTGAGTGTTTTCATGGGCTTTCACTACAACCTTTACACTTAGTGTTTAATGCTCACCCCTAAGACTTACAATCTCATAAAGAAGAGAAGAAAATGAGTAGCAAAATATTAAGAGCTTTAACACAAGTAATGAATTATTTATCTATCTTGTTTTTCACTATTTGGTGGAGTATTTATACCCCATACCCATCAAAGAGACGTTAGACTTTAAAGCTCAACAAATCTTTAAGACATGTTAGGTAGATTCTACATTAATTGCATATCAGGCAAGAGTCACAGTCACTACTAGTTAATCGCAGCCATAAAATCCAAATTTTCATATGGAAGCCAAAAATTGTGGTGGAACAACCCATTTGTTTCTAAGGCTAGTTCACGTGGCAGCTTCTTATTGGTCCATCAGGAAAATATAGTTATTGTGTTCTAACTGCCCATAAAAGTCGCGGTCGCGATTCTTCTTTGTACAATGCGCGATTGAGAACGTGAATTCTTCTATTTGAAAGACATCTTTCTTTTTCTTGAATCATGGTTACTACACAAAATGTTGCTCTCGCGAATTTTGTTCTCCAATGAATACCTAGGACACTTGGCATGTTATGATTATGGACTAGCTTCCCTTTTTAATCACTTTAAAAATCGACGTCATGACTGAGGTGTGGCACACACTGCAAATTCATCTATGACTTTGGCACTCCCATCTTTGGATGAGTCACGGTAGCGATGATGCCTGCGAATCCTTTTGGCTGAGTTTCACCATTTCCTTGAACTAGGTCGCATTCGCACATTACAGACCACTGACTGCGAATTTGGATGAACTTTGCCTTCTTAAAGATTATGCAATCCTTTCAACTTCCAATGGAAATCTAACTTAATTTCTACAAAACAAGACTTAGTTGAAACATTAGACATGATCAATCTCCTTTGTCAAGATCAAAAGAGGTCCAAGACTTAGGATTAACCATCCTAGTCCAATAATCTCCCCCTTTTTTATTTTGATAACCTAGATTGATCCTAAGGGAAAATAATGCATAAATGTCAAGTTGAAGTGTAATATGATTCAATGAATACTTAAGGTAAAATTTCCTAACTATGGCATTCAATCATTCAAAGTGAAATTTCTTAAAATTCTAAATATGATGCTCCCCCTCAACTTGTGCTATTATTTTCAAGTTATTTTCTCCCCCTTAGACATAGATTCTTTCTATCTCTCCCCCTTTGGCAAGATCAAAAAGAGGGTGCACATAAGGGAAAAGAATACATGCATAAGTAGTTAAGTAAACATTAGGAGCAAATGCATAAACAAATGAAGTAAAGCAAGCACATAACATAGAATTTCAACAAAGAAACAACTTCTTATATATTTATAAACTTGGAAACAAGTTGTGTGGGATCATATTTTTTGTAAAAGAAAAAAAAAAAGAAATTACAAAAGAGATCCTAATCTAGAAAGTAGGAGAATCAGTTCCAAAAAAGTCTTCATCTTCACCTTCAGCCTCATCTATGTCCTCAACATCATCATTACCTTCTTCTTCATACGTATCATCAAACTCTGTGAAGTCCAGAAGCTGGCAAGGGGGGACTCCCAACTTCTCTTACAAAATAACCATATCACTATGAAGATGAGATAAGAACAAGAATCTCCTTTTCATCATCCTCATCAACTTATCAAGCTTCTTATTGATGGTTGCAAGAGAGAGTTTTACCTTAGGCTTTGGCTGAGGAGGGATGGATGAAGCTTCTTCTTTAATATCTAGTCTTTTCCTTTTAGAAGCTTGTGAAGTCTCCATTTTCTTTGCTCCAATGGCACCTAGGGTATATGCATAGGTGTCCGGATGAATAGCCTTGGCATTGATAAGGTAGGTAAGATTAAGGAAGTTTTGTGAAGGGAAAAGTTTCTTGGTAAGAAATTTCTCATTTTCCTCATCAAGTGCTCCCACAAAATGGTAAATGGTTATGATATGTGAAGGTAGCAGGAAATGGCTCTTGGGTTTGGTACACATATGGATCAATTGATCCACAAGATACTGGTTAGTTTGAATTGGTTTATTTTTAACAAGGCAAAAAAGAAATGCCAAGTCTTTCTGTGATACTTTCTCATTACCATCACCTATAGCATTTCCTGAAAAGGTGATGATGTGATGGAGTATCCAAAGGGGTAGGGTCTTAATGTGTTTGGCTATGGAGGATATTAGGTTGTGTTTGATTTCAATCAAAATTTCCAACTAAAATTTGAAATAAATAACATCAAGTGCGAAGATTATGAAAGGGATGTTTTCTCCGACTTGAAGATTAAAGAGATAAGATAGTTGATCAAAAGTAATATAGAAAGGGTTGCCAAAGGCCTGGAACACTAACCCGTATTGCCTTGCTATTGAATCAGTTTTACAACTCAATTGGACCGTGCACATGAATTCCCATACAATTTTTTCATCCCCGGGTTCATCTTGAAAGATGAACTCATTCCAACCCAAATTGGAGAGGAAAGCACGAATATCTGCGTTGATACCTAAGGTTTCCAACAAAAAGGTAGAAGGAATCTTGTTGGGGAGGATGATTTTAGAAGAATTGGCCTTGTACCTTTTTTTCTTCTCCTTGGTAATACCGTTCATGAGATGGAGTGTTGGTGGTGCAGATGGTTGAGCCACTGCCTTTCCCTTGTCTACTCTGGATATCTTCTTTGGAGCCATTTCAAAGGATGAAGAGGATTTGAAGATTTTAGAGAGTTTTAAGAGAGAGAAAATGATGTTGGAAGTGAAATGAGGAGAATACTGTTGAAAGGGTATTTATAGCCATTTGAAGTCTCTGTAAATGGCTATAAACGGCTAGAAATGAATTGATGAAGAGATAGAAATGGTTGGCAGTCAAATCACTTAAATTTCTAGGCGGTTGCTCTAATTTGCATCCGCGAATTCAGGAAAATGTGAGTATACGTGCTTCAACGGTCAAAAATTTGAATTCTTGACCAAAATTTACAACGGAGCTTAATTCTCGCACCACGATTTGATGTTTAACATCCGGGTGACTAGGACTTGTAATTCTAACCATGAAGATAGAATAGCGATAGCAAATTATGGGTCAGTAAATATAACAATGAAAAACTAAGTTTTGAAAGAATCAAAATTATGATCCACATTGAAAATGCCACACAAAAAATATAACACATACAATTATCAAACAACACACATAACAATCATACATAAAATCAAAATTTCACTTTAGGGAGCTTCCATCAAGCATTCCTAATTCTTTCTTATTGAAGTTCATTCTTTTTTCATTTAGAGGTTTAGTGAAAATATCTGCAAGTTAATGATTTGTGTCAATAAACTCTAATACAACATCACCCCTTTGTGCATGATCTCTAAGGAAATGATGTCTAATATCTATGTGTTTGCTTCTAAAGTGTTAAGATTAATAGCACTAGTGTTATCACATTTAAAAGGAATGTAATCAATCACTTTGCCAAAATTCTTCAATTGTTGTTTCATCTAAAGAACTTGGGTGCAATAACAACTCACAGCAATATACTCAGCTTCTGCAGTGGATAAGGTAACCAACACTTGCTTTTTGATAAACTAAGATACTAAGTAATCTCTTATAAATTGGTAAGTCCTAGAAGTGCTTTTTCTATCTAATAAGTTGCCTGCATAATCTGCATTTGAATATCCTATGAGACTAACGGATGAATCCCTATGATACCACAACCCTAAGTGAATTATGCCATGCAAATACTTAAAAATTCTCTTAACAGCATTTAAATGTGACTCTCTAAGAGAGGATTGGAACTTAGCACACATAGAAACACTAAACATAATATCTAGCCTAGAAGCAGTAAGATAAAGTAGAGATCTAGTCATACCTCGATATCTATTTTCATCTACCATATTACCCAATTCATCTTTGTCAAGTTTGATGGTACCACTCATGGGGGTCTTGGCTACTTTGCAACCATCCATGCCAAACTTCTTGAGTATTTCCCTTGTGCACTTAGCTTGGTTTATGAAGATCCCTTCCTTGCTTTGCTTGATTTATAGACCGAGAAAGAATTTGAGTTTTCCCATCATGCTCATTTCGAATTTTCTAGTCATACACTTAGTAAAATCCTCATAAAGAGACTCATTAGTAACACCAAAATGATATCATCAATATAGATTTGAATAATTAGTGTATCATGCTTGTGTTTTTTAACAAATAGTGTGGTGTCCACCTTTCCTTTTTCAAAATCAATTTTCAAGAGAAATTAACTAAGCCTTTCATACCAAGATCTTGGATCTTGTTTCAATCCATGTAAGGCTTTGTTCAATTTAAAAACATGGTTTGGAAAACAATGTGACTCAAAACCAGGAGGTTGTTTAACATAAACTTCCTCTTTAATGATTCCATTCAAAAATGCACTTTTAATATCCATTTGAAAAAGCTCAAAATTCATGTGGCATGCATAAGCCAAGAGAATCCTAATGGCCTCTAATCTTGTAATGGAGGCAAAAGTCTCATCATAATTGATGTCTTCCTCTTGGTTGCATCCCTTAGCAACCAATCTAGCTTTATTTCTAGTGATATGATAAGACCTTGCTCATCTTACTTATTCCTAAACACCCATTTGCAACCTACAATGGAGTGTTCTCTAGGCCTAGGGACAAGTTCTCATACTTTGTTTCTCTCAAATTGGTTGAGTTCCTCTTGCATAGCAAGCACCCAACTCTCATCGTCAAAAGCCCTATTAATTGATTTTGGCTCAAGTTGAGAAACAAAGGCAAGATTATTATCTAAAGGATTAAGTTGAGATCTAGTACTTACACCCATGGAGGTATTACCAATGATAAAGTCCTTAGGGCGATACTTGAAAAATCTTTAATCTTTGGGTAGATCTTGGCTTGGCTCATCTCTTTGTTAATGTTATGGCTCCTCATTTTCCTTTGATGATTCACCTCCTTTCTTGGTTTTGTCCTTTTTTCTTGTGGTGTCTTCTAATTCCAGTTTTTCAAAATCACCTATAAGATCATCAATAAAAACACATTTCCCAAGATCAAGTTTACTAGATTCATCAAAAACAACATTCATAAACTCCTCAACTACCATAGAACTTTTGTTAAAAACTCTATATGCCTTGCTAGAGGTGGAATAGCCTAAGAAAATTTCTTCATTGGTTTTAGAGTCAAATTTTCTAAGATTATCCTTGGTATTTAAAATATAACACTTATACCCAACTACTCTTAGGTATGAAATCTTGGGTTTTCTACCATTCCATAGCTCACAATAAGTTTTATTAAGAAAAGGTCTTTTGAAAACACTATTAGCAATGCAACATGAAGTATTAATGGCTCAGCCCAAAAGTAATTCGATAAAGAATACTCATTGAGCATTGTCCTAACCATTTTTACTAGTGTTCAATTTTTTCTCTCTACAACAACATTTTGTTATGGTGTCCTAAGAGTTGAAAAATTATGAAAAACTTCATTCTCCAAAAAATAAGTTTCAAAAGACTCATTTTGAAATTCCTTTCCATGGTCACTTCTGATAGAAGAAATGAAGTAACCTTTTTCATTTTGAACTCTTTTTGCAAAACTCTTAAAAGCTTTAAAAGTATCACTCTTATGAGCTAAAAAGGATACACAAGTAAACCTAGAGTAGTCATTAACCAGGATGCAAAATGCTTTCCATCTAAGCTAGCACTCCTAGTAGGTCCTGTCAAGTCCATATGAACGAGTTGAAGAGGTTTAGTAGAACTTACAACATTTTTTGCTTTGTGGGAAGTTTGATATTGCTTTCCCATTTGGCAAGGACTACATGTCTTGTCTTTAGTGAAATTCAGCTTAGGAAGGCCTTCCACCAACTTTCCTTTAGATAGGCTTTGAAGAAGATCCATGCTTGCATGCCAAGCCTTTTATGCCATAACCAAGCTTTATTGCTTAAAGACATAAGACACTTAAAAGATTGGTAAGCCAAATTGTCTAAGTCAATTAAGTAGGTATTGCCTTTCCTTTCACCCTTGAAAATAACCTCATCATCCACTAAAATGGTGACTCAGCATTCCCTAGGATCAAAGGTGAGTTTGTTACCTTTGTCACACAATTGACTTACACTCAATAAATTATGTTGTAAGCCACTAACTAATAAAACATTATCAATTGATGAACAACCATTCTTACCAATGGTTCCAATGCCAATTACCTTACCCTTGGCATTATTACCAAATGTGACATCTCCACCTTCTTTTTCCTTTAATGCCATGAATAGCTTTATATTTCTAGTCATATGCTTGGAACATCCACTATCCACATGCCAATTGCTTGATTTGGTGGCTACCACACTCCCCTTCACAATAAAAGTGAGTTACCTTTTCTTAAGTACCCAAGCATACTTGACCTAGGGAGTTAAGAGTTGAAGGATCCTCTAATTTGAGGTGTGCCTTCCTAATAAAACAATGAATGTTAACATGCATATATTTCATGCAACAATGGCATTAGAGTTTAGTCTTGTGAGTCTTTCTCCTATGCATAAATTTAGTATGAGTAGGAGGCCTTCTCATACCTTGACTATATGAATGCATGCATGTACATATATGATGAGTAGGAGTAGAGAATTTCTTATGAGTGACCATGTTGTTTGTTGTATATGTAGGCATGGTTAGCTCTTTGAGTCTTAGCTCTTGAGCTTGGGGGAGCCTTCCCTTTGCCCTTTGGCTTAGGAGGCTTAGTGCTAGGAGCACTTTTCTTCCCAATTATCTCAACCCTTGAGGTTTAAGGTTCTGAAGATCTAACAAATGTGATTTAAGATGATGAGGAGGATTTATTGAAGCCTAGACCATGTCTAATTAGTGGTGGTCTTTGTGACACAATCAATGTGTCCTAGGCTTCCTTTCCTTTATGAAATTTGGAGATTGAGCTTTTAAGCTCAATGATTTCTCACTTTAGAGAGTCATTCTCCTTTCTTAATGAAGCCAATGAAGAAGATGATGTAGAAAGATTTTCCATAGAATTTTTGAACTCTTTATTTGATGCTCTCAACTCTCTTACAATGTCATTGAGGGATTTATAATTGTCCTCTAATTTTTTACATCTTCTTTTGTAAGACTTTATTTATGACTTGTATTTGTCACATCTCATAGTTGGAGCCTCTAGAAGTTCTTCATCTATCTCATTAAATTCAAAATTAGAATGAGAATGGGAAGAAGTACTTACCTCATTTGTAGAATCTTCTTGTGCCATGAAACAAATGTTGGGAACTTCTCCTTCTTCCTCTTCTTCACTTGAGCTATCATCCCAAGTGGCTGAAAAGCTCTTCTTCTTTTCCTTGTCCCATCTCTTTTTCTTCTTTAATTTGGGACAATCGTACTTGATTTGGCCTTGCTTGCCACATTCATAGCAAGTGACATAATTGGATCTCTCTCTTGGACTAGAAATTTTCTTCTTGAAGCTTTTTCTTTCTTTTCTTCTTTTAATCAACTCTTTTGCTCTTCTTGAGAGCATTGCTAGCTCCTCTTCTTCTGTAATAGCCATATTCATTTACATAACTCATATCATTTATGTCTAAAATACATATGCATAAAGGTTTTATCCATCCTACATACACAATCAAACATTTATTTGATGTACATATATGTATATGACACAAGGAGAGAGTTTGGATTCAGCCAACGACCTGTGGTCCATATGTCTCAATGTAAAAATAAAAGCACTAAAGTGTCCAATTCCTATTCTTCAGTATCTGAAAAAAATTTTGCGATTTGGTGAGTCGCGACTCAGTGAATAAAAACAATAATCAAATTCTCATGGCATAATCCATAATCAAATATCATTAAGATACAATGCAAATATAACAATTAACTATGCAAGTGCAAATGCAATAGCTTTGTTTTTGTCGTGATTGAGCAAGGCAAACATTGCTCCCAGGATATTCATGTGATTCATGTAACATATGATTTGGGACCAATTGGTCCATCTTCCTGTAATTCATTTGACTTATGATTTGGGACCTATTGGTCTATCTTCCTGTAATTCTTTTGACATATGATTTGGGACCTATTGGTCCATCTTCATGTGATTTGCAAGTGTTTGACAAGTCAGTAACAACGACTTTTTAGTTCCATATGCAAGTGCTTATTCACAAATGATATATCAAGTAATCTTTAAGAGCATTTGATTCTCACTTGGCCTGTACTCCCATGTAACAAGTAACAATCCAATCATATATACATATAGTAGAACATAATCATATTATACCCATGTAACATGTAACAATTCAATCCTTCTCACTTGACTTATATTTTCATGTAACATGTAACCTTTCAATCATATATACATGTAATAGCACATAATCAAATTATAAAAATATCATACACACACATTGAATTCAATTATGGTTTCTACTCACCTTTTGATGTTATCGACCTTTACGGTAGGTTTGGCTCCCTCTCTATGGCTTCCTCAAAGTTTTGAGACCCTAGAATTTGATACAT
>CATIWR010057445.1:0-14152 GCA_949677035.1 Omphalea diandra | reverse complement strand
ACTTGTAAATAATTTCTAATGAACCTGTAAGTACTAATAAACTTGTACGCAAATACTAACGAACTTATAGTTCATTTGTAATAAACTTATAAATAAGTTTTAATCAACCTATAAATAAATACTAATAAATCTAAAATTTATTTGTAACTTGTAGAAGACAGTAGGTAAATTCTAATAAATACGTAGGCAAATGCTAATGAATTTAAAGTTCATTTGTAATAAACTTGTAAATAAATTTTAATGAACATGTAGACAAATACTAATAAACCTAGAGTTTATTTATAATAAACCTCTAGATAAATTATAATGAACCTGCAGACAAATAATAATGAACATATAGGCAAATACTAATGTATCTGTAGTATTTAATTAATGAACATACGTCTTGATGACATATAGTTAAATATTTTGATATTGTCATTTTTTTATAATATTAAAATTGATAAACACTATAGAATTTATGTACTAAATATAAAATTTATTAAAATTAATCATAAATTATGGCATTATTTTTTAATTAAAGATTTTAATATAGTTAGATTTTTCTATTATTTTTTTATTTTATATTCTGATAGTATATATAACATAAAATAAATATTTATTAGATTAAACGAATTATATGTATCTAAATTGATTTTTGTGGAATACAAATCTTATTTATTAGAAAAAAATATTTTTAGTGATTATAATGATTTTTTCAGCTCCATCCAACCAATAATACAAGCACTAGCAATATGAAGGGATGGACGCAAATTTATTTTAAAAAAAAAGATGAATGGTCACTCTAATTTAAGAGCTGCATATTTTTTTAGAGACACGTGTGATGAACTCTTGATTCATATTGTCATATGAATAGGGTCCATAATACAACAACACTTAAAACTCGAGGCTAGCTCTTTTTATTTCAGCTTTGTAATACTATTGCAGATAAAGAGTTGATGACGTCCAAAAACACCCACCACCCTATCTTTGGTCGGTTTTAGGATCCTATTCATCCAAAATATGGATTGGATGGTGAAGCTGCACTGGAATCAAAGTTTTGAATCCACATTATTTTACGTTTAACTCAAAAATTGTGGGCCAGGAGTGCGTATTGCTTTAGACAAGGCAAAGGTCAAGGATTTCATCAAAGGAGAAGGATGGTTGCCAAGTTTTGAAATCCCTTATATAGCTGGGACTAACTTAACCAAAGTTCTATTACTTTACCCCATTTTTCTAACCTGATGCATCTTGACAATTCTTAGACTATCCATTTGTAGTTCACACCTATGCAATCTCTTATGCCATGAACACTATTATAGTTAGGAGTGAGCAAATTAGTCGGCTTGATTTATTCCGTTCGATTTTTTACTAAAATCAGTCAAACTGATTTTTACATTTTACAAATCGGCTGAACCAAATTGAATTTATTAAAGAATGGAATCAAATTGAACCAAATCGATTCGATCAATTTTTTAGTCTGATGTGATTTTTGTTCACTCCTAATTATAATACATAAACCCTATCAACACTACCCACTACTTAATAATTGCTAATAGTAATCCAAAGAAGATTCTTATGAATGCTCGAGTTAAACTTGCTCCGAAAGCACCACCAGTGTTGGTTTGATCTTGTGCTAGCCCACATCATGGCACTTCCATCCTATAAGCCTCTCTTGTTGCCTTTTAAGTATGGGATAATGATATGATATACTTTTTTTTTTTTTATAAAGACATTTATATCTCACATATTTTAAAAAAATATTTTTGCCTAAGGGATTTTACTTTTTTACGCTCTTAGTTTTTATTCTTTAGTTTTGTACGCTTTTGTACAGTTACAATTGATATGAAATAAAAAGATTTTTTTTTTCTTTACTTTTTAATGTGAAGAAGAAAAGGAAGAACGAAAAAGAAGAAGAAGATGAAGAAGACAATAACATACTCTATCTCTTCCACTCACTCTCTCTCTCTATAAAAAAATGAAGAAGATGAAGAAGTTGATTTGAATAGATTTGAATTTGTTTTGTTGATTTAGAGATAAAGAAATAATAATGAGATGAATGATTTGAATGATAATGAGATCAATATAATAATAATGTTATGTTTATAAGACTTTTTTTTTCTCTCTCTAAAAAATAGTAAGAAAATAGAGATACATGCGAGTTTTTATTTTTTTTTCTAAGATTTAATAGTTGTTTTGCTGTTTATAATAAAAAAAATAATGAGTTTTTATGCATTTTAGATTAAAAATAATTAACAAATGAATATTTTTGAGCTAAAAATCAGTTATGAAAAAAGAAAAAATCGTGTTTGTTAAAGGTTAAAAATGATATTTACGTTCTAATTACTCTTCTTTTGTCTTTTGTTTATCAATTATTGCATAAACCATAAGTAAACACAAAATAAACCTAAGATAAATATTTTTTCTGAAAACTGTCTCTATAATTAATTTTTAAAAATTTTAAACAGATAAACCTAAAACAAAAGTAAATAAAATAAAAATAAATATTTTACTGTGTTTAAATATATGTTACTTGATATTGTAACAAAAAAAATATTTGTAAACCAGTAATAAATCATTTGTAAATCAACGATAAACTATTTGTAAACATTTTATAGTGCAAGAAGAATTACTAGTAATAAACTAAAAATAAATCAATAATAAGTCATTTGTAAATATTTTACTATATAAGAATAACTAAATGCAAACATCGTCTTCTATCTCCAACAATTCAATTTTCTCTCTTTTATGATTGATTTTGAGCCAAAATATATTCATTTCTAACTATTTTTCATCTATAATATATCAAAACTCATGATTTTTTATTATAAATAATAAAACAAACATTAAAAATCATATTAAATATGTTTTAAAAAGAGAAACATATATTCTTGTTTTGACAAATTCAAAAGAATAAAAAGCAGTTGAAAGAGAATTAGATTCAGAAACGCTAATAAGAAGCAGATGAATGAGAAGTTTCAAACTTTTTTTTTTTTGTTTTATCAATGAATGAGGTGTAAATCAAGCCATGAGAAGATTTTTGTAGGTTGTAGCATGAATTTTGGAGATCTTTTCCTTTTATTTTTAGATATGTTACTCTTTGATTTGATGAAGATGTAGATTCCTTTTTTTTTTTTCTTATTTCAAATATGAATGAATTTGTTGATTGAAATTAATCAAGAAATGCAGATTTGGGAGTAAAAATGGAATAACATGTTCCAAATCAATTTTTTCAGGATTTGTGATTAGTAGAGATAAATTTGTGATTAATAATTGATTTTTAGGTAACCGTGTCCTTAACCCTTGGAGTATTAGCATCATCATCCACCCCAAATCAATTGTAAATCCTAGGGGTGAGCAAAAATTGGATCGGATTGAAAAAAAATCAATCAAACTTATTTAATTTAGTAAGTTTAGTTCGGTTTTATAATAAAAGTTGATTTTGTTTGGTTTTAATTTATAAAAAAATTTCGGTTTTCGCTTTCTGTTTAATCAATTTGAATTGAATTAAATTTATAATACATATAATTTAATTAACTTGAATCGAACTGCACTGAAATTTTATAGATTCAGTTTGGTTTAGTTTGTGTCTATAAAATTCAGTTTAATCGGCTCGATTTATTCAATTTTTTCAAAAATTTTGATTCAATTTTGTTCATAAGATATAAAATTCGAGTTGACTGATTCTAATAAAAAATCAAATTGAATAAACTAAATCAACCAGGATGGTCATCCCTAATTAATCCATCTCACGTTCATAACCATTTCTCTTCTTCCACGAGCACCAGTTAACCGTCCCAAATAGGACTGCCAAAGGTATCATTTCTCCAATAGTAAATCAGTCCTATCATTTCAACCATAAAACACCCTTATCTCCACGTCTTGGTGTCAATTTCACTCTCGATCGTATCACCCCCAACATCATCGTGGCCCCTAATAGGTCTGGTAATGTTAAAAGCATCACTAAGTCATGAATGGTTACCGAGGAATTTTAGAAACGACTTATCTATATTGGGTAGCACCCAATTGATATTATAAGTGTCTTTAAACTTGAAAAAAAAAAATGTATTACAATACTTTCATTGAGTGGTTATGAATAATTATTTTGGTGTTAATATATTATTGAATGAGTATATAAAAGAGTGATAGTGCAAGTAAATTCTTTGCCTAAGATTTGAGATAGTTATTATAAAGCCTAAGATTTGAGATAGTTATTATAAAACCCGAACTTGACCGATAAAGGTTCAAAATTATTCACTCATTACAGATCCAGTCAGATGGAATCAAGTCAAGTATACACATAAGTTTTGTTTAAAAAAAAATCTTTTTTTTTTTTTATAGTTTTTATCTCATTTTTAGATATTTTTTAATAAATATTTTTTTTCTCTAAAGTTATTAGATGATTCGAGTTAATCATAATTGACTTGAATTTCATTAATTAAAAAGTTTGTTCAAACTCACTTATCCGCTAAATAAATCAAACTTAAACATAAATTTAGACTTTATATATTTTTATAAACAATCTTAAATCCCTCGAAACTCGACTTAAAAACTTGTGAACAATTTGAAATGAATTTTTAATATATGTTTTTTATAAAAATAGTATCTACAATAATATTTATTTGATATTAATAAAAATAATATCACTAGTATATATTAAGAGATTTAAACTTACAAAAATTTAAACTTACAAAATTAATATTAGTACATATTACTAGATAAACATATAACTATAAACACAAATTAATATCAAAATTATGTAATTTTGATAGTTAGCTAAACTTGTGAATAAACTCAAGCTTAATTGAAAAATTAACAAACTAAGCTTGAATAATAAAGTTAAGCTCGATCTTAAACTTGATTTAAGTTTGAAGTTAGAAATAAAATAAACAAATTAAATTTGAGCATTATGATACTTAGCTGAGCTTTGATTAATGACCTTAATTTTTCTCAACATTTATACATATTTTCTAGAATAGTGATTAAATTTATTGTACTAATATAACATATACAAATATAATAAAAAGATATTATATTTAATCAGATCAAGTGGACGGATTTATAAAATTTGTTATATGATCCGATCTGAATTTTATATATAAAACCTGATCTGATTCAATTATATAATCAGAGCAAGAGATGTTCGACCCATTCAGGTTGAGTCAGTATCAGCATGTCATCTGTAATGCCAACAGCTCCAGCCCAAACACTGAATCAAACACGCTCTAATATATTTGCCATTAGAGTAATACACTTTATACACAGCCACCCAAAGCAAAGTCATTCTCGTGCTTATTGACCATAAGAAAAACAGAGGAAAATGAAGATAGCAACAGAAAGGAACAAGTTACTGAAGTTGCTGCCTATAGGGACCAACAAAAATGCAAAACCCCAGGCGAGGCAACTGCGAAGTTGAAAGAATTTGCTGTCAACCAGTAGTTAATGGGCATATATTTCCTACACTTCCACATTGAATCACTGGCACCTCCAAGTTGGATACCGCAGAAATCCAGGAGCGTGCCTATTTCAACAACTAAATTGGAAAGGCCAATAAGGCCAATGAAATATTATTCTCCATATTTTGCACGCAACGCACCAACTGATTCACATATGTCCAATTGGTGGCAAGGAACTTTTCTCGAATAAATTTCTCAAATCAAGAGCGGAAAAGTCAGATGGGTGAAGTTACTCCCACCCAAAAAAAAAAAAAAAAAAGGAAAGAAATGGCAAAGAACCAAAGAATTGATTAACTCTAAAGGAAGCTAGTCCGGGAAAAAGTTGAGCTTGTATTTCTTTTCTGCATTGTATCCTTTGACAGTGTACATTGACAACATTGTATTCTCCCCCACCAAAAGTGCCACGCACAAGTTGACAAAATTTGATTTCTCCAATACCGCAAGTAGCTAAAACATCCTTTTCTACATGAAAACAGAGGAAGAACCATTGAGGTTATTTTGCTACCAAGGGGTCATGGTAAACATGTGTACTGAACTAAAATTTCCCTCAATATAGATATCTATTTAATGCTGTACAAATTTAATTCACTCGAAATGCCCAAGTACAGCAACAGAAAAAAAAAGGGTTATAGTCAAGGTCTCCTCTATACAATAAACTCGTATGTATTGCCTTTCCTTCCAGTCAGACCAGAAATGCATCAGACGGCTGATTGTTGAAGCCAAATGGCAGTAAAGTTTGCAAATGTTTCACCGAGTCTTGGAAAAGGCACAGATACAATGGACATCTGCCCATTGTGCCAGATTTTTTTTTAAGGGCTCTGTGCATGAGCTCCAACTAGACGTGCATTTGTTGGTTAGGAGCATGCTTACCTGAAGTACAACATTTTGAAAAGTGGGTGAACATCAACACATGAAAATATGACAACCGTTTCTCCAGACTGAATTGCAACTACTTATTTCAAATGCAGACATTAAATTTGATACCCATTTACGAATGCAAATCCCTCTCCTCCATATGCAAGCAGAATCACATGTTTGTAACCACAATTTAAAAAATAAAAAATATAATTTGGTGAAAGAAGCACAGGATCACATTTCATGACAGTTACACAAAGTTAACCCATTCTTGTATCTCCCCCAAGATCTTGCCTAATGCTATACTAACTACTAAAATAGCCCTTAGGTAACTTTTTTTTCTTCCTACTCATAGCTGGTCAAATTAATAATGTACATTGAAGACATAAAATCCATGAGAAGCAGTACAAATGAGTATTCACCGATATAAGTAGAAGAACCAGATAAATCTAATTCCTAGATATTAATCTAATGAAAAACAAATAAACAACACATTTCCAACAAATCAAGATTATAAATATTTTTAACACCAAACAAAATAAGATACTGTCGACAATAAAAGAGTACCTGAACATTCGGTCCTGTTCTCTCGATTGTTTTCCAACTGAATCCTTTCCAAATATGGAGAAATTAAGTCATCCAATTTCACCAACCAGAGAGCAAGTGCAGATGATGTTTGAGGCATGGTTGGAAAACAAACAATAATTTCTTCTGTGGAACTATTGGAACCTTGAGCGACATCACATTGACATAACCAATCCTCATTAATTGCAGCAACAAAATCAGTAACAACCTGCAAGAGTAAAATTAAGATGTCCCATCAGCAAATAAATATTTAGCACTCATCACATAAAAAGATGAATACATCTCGAAACAAGATCATTACTTTTGAGCAAATTGTAAGCTTAAAAACTAGATAATATGAAATAAACCTGCAAAAGCTCTGACAAAGATGAGGTTCGCCTAAGCCGTTTGACCCACAACCTATGAGCAGACTTCGTCCAAGAACCGAGCAAAGCATCTTCTGGCATAGCTGACTGCATGGGATGTCAGAGATGATATCAGTGAACAAAAGAAAAAATGACAAATTGGAAAATAAAAAAGCATACAAGGTTTACTCTACATGTATCACCATAAGCATGCAAACTAGTCATTAATGAGAAACTTTTGGGAGAACATAAAAGTCTTTAACCAACCATTCAACTTGCCTGCATTAATCTATCCTAGCTCCTTGGCAAAAACCAAACCAATCCACCTCAGTAATTATGAGTTACTGTTTTCGCTGCATTCCTAGTGCCTTATACCAAAATCAGACTGCTTTCAGTGCTTTGGTCATTGACTTGATTTGCACCTTGAAAATATCTCATCCTTCAAAGCCTTTAGCGTGAAGGGAAGGGAAAAGAGAGGAGGGGAAGAAAATATATCGCAATCAACTCATCACTTGGTGACACTCATGCGCAAAAAAGTGAACCACTCACCGTATTCTTTTGTTTTCCCTCATGATTACTGATTTTCATCCACTTTCTAAGCAGTACTCATAATATAAGTATGATCTCCAATTATACCAATAAAGCCCGTTACTCTCCTAGCTACTCAGTATGATTTGCACCATGAAGTTTGATAGGCATATTCATATGCACTTCTTACCATATATATACATATTTCTTTAACTCCCCCAAGAAGAGTTAAGCTATTCAAGTCACTCCAGAAGATACAAAAAAATTCAGTTATTCATGTACTTCTCAATGCTTAATTTAATTTAGAAATTACCTAATTTCAAAATACTTTCCAGGTTAATACATCACACCTGTTTCTCATTTGGTATCTAATTTGGATATGGAAGATCTCATATGATTGTTGTGCACATCTACAGATGTAATATTACATCAAATACACATCGTGAGCAATCAGTTTACGTAAAAGCACAACTTATACAAAGTAAATGCAATGAAACTCTAACCCTGCCTAAAGCACTCACTTTTGGACATTCACCCACCAAATTTCAAGCATCATCCATGGGTTGGCTTGTTTACTAGAAAACTAGCTTGATCAGGCAAATTCCATTCACTGGGTGGGCTGGGTCCTGGAGGATCTGATTTTGTTTAATAGAATAACTTTGCTGTATCCCGACTAACAACTCGAAAATATACTAAATGTGATTGTTTTTGGCATTAGAAATAGAACAATATGCAGAAAGATCTCATTTATTTTAGATTCTGAAACAAAGACTGATCTTCATGTTTCATTTGTATATAACACATATAATCAGGCATGAATACAGACAAAACAAGCATGCATAGAGTAACAATGCAAAGATGGTGATTAATGATGGCGCACCTCAATTGCATGAACTGCTGCTTTCAATGATTGCAATTGTGATGACAGAACTTTATGTTTTGGTAACATTTCATGGTCTCCTCTCACTCTACATGTAGCTGAATGGATCGCATATCTTTCATCAAGATCAAAATCAAGTTCAAATGTCGTGTGGCAAATCCTACAGTGCTTCTCATCTCTCCAGTACAAATCATGACAAGTTTCACATCTGGCAAGTGATTCAAAATAAGATCTTTTACTACGTTTCACAGCATTGAGATTACAGTAAAAATGATTCCATATCCATGCATCCAATTCTTGAAGATGGCTCCATTTTCGGTTTTCTTCTTCCTCTCTCTTCCCTGCTTCAAGAATTATTGCACCACATGGAGGCAAAGAATCTTTCATGACCCCAGTCAGGCTCAGGTTGTTGTCTACATCAGAAACTGGAGAACTGCTGTTTTCTCTAACTATTTCCAACACAGATTGATCAGATTGTGTCAAGTGCCTATTGTCAGCATCATTTACAATGCTATTTAACATCTCCTGGCAGAGAAAAGCTTCCCGCTTCTCCAAAGACTCAATGAGGACAGCCTCACGTGTTCCCCTGTCATCCAAAACTGATAACAGAGCGCGTAAAGCCTGCAGTTGAACCATGCACAAGAACAAAATAGTTAACGATAAGAAATTACATATATTGCATCAAAGAGACTGACAAAGTAGATCATTTACTGACACAAATGCAATCCAGAGGTACAAAATTCAAAAATTGAGCAGGGCGATGCAGGGATACCTCTTCACTATCAATCACCTTCCAATGACCATCTTCAGAAGATTGAAAATAAACTCTCTTATGGCCAGGGTCTTGTGAATTACAAGGGCCTAGGAAAAGCCAATATCTATTGTATCTACGATCAGAACCTAAAAAGATAGATTGCATTGGGTGCAAGTTGACCCAAAGTTCTGCCTCCGTTGAATCTTTTCCTTTGACAGACTTTTCCCTTTCATTAAATTTTAGGATTGATGAAGAAGAATCAATGGGGCGAGAAGATGTATATGGTTCCTTTGTATTATTCAGTTGTGCAGAATACACCCAGGATGGCCTAGGCAAACTAATTGCCGTTGATGATGACCTCTTTATTTTTGCTCCAGAGCCATAATGGTGCATATTACTAGCAGATTCACCAGTGTGTCTTGCTGCATCCTGAAGAGAGAAAAAGTAGAGTCAAACATCAATCACTCAAAATGAAATCAAAATTATTTCTAGATTAGATAATGAAGAGTATGCTAGTCTGATAACCTGTACTGAACAATAGAACCTTTAAAAAATATCATAATTACAATGTTGAGGATAATCAAAATTAAAAAAACAAATTCCATATCATAAGAAAGAAGACCATTTAGTTCAATGGAGATTGATGCATTAAAACAACAGATACAACATAGTTTTTCCAAAAAAAAATCAAGCAAATAATCTAATCAACTTGCAAAACAACTGTAAAAATGGCTGGAAAATACATTCACAGGTCACCTGCTTACACATGCTAGAGTGTGGAATAGAGAAGAAGAAGAAGAACAAGAAGAAGAAAGAAGTGAATGAAATCTCAAGTATGCTAAGCCTATTTATTTATTAGTATTACCTCCATTCTAATACTGGATCCAGCACTGAGGAGATCAATTAAAGCCACTAAAGCATTTAACTTTTCTTCAATGCTTAAATCTGAATATTCACCTTCCATAAGCCCTAGCAACCACACTTCTCCTGGATGGCTCTCATCAATTTCATTGTAAACTGTCAGCATGTTGTTTTCTTTTTCATGACAGTCAGTACGCTTAGTTTTTCTTGAATTGGAATAATCTGATTCACATTCAGAATAACTGTTGCTACATGTGCCACTATCATTGAAGTCATCATGGACACTTCCAGAGTCATCTGTATCATACTGACAATCATTAGCTTCCTCTGAAAGAGTACAGATGCGCAGACGATAAGCAGATGGCGAGATCTTTTCAAATAAAGTAATATCACTTGAAAGAGTAGAACTTATTAGAGGTTCCAGATCCTCAGTTGCACTAGCAAGATTTAATTCAGAAACCTTCAAAAACAAAAGTTCACCAGTACAAATAAGTGGAAAATTAACATGCATTCGTTGCCAATTCAACAAAATAATAAAAACAATTCAAGAACAATATCTTCTATTTCACTAGCTTACCTGCAAAGATTTTGCTAGTTCTGAAACTTTCAATCCATTATTTCCACTCTTTGCTAAGAGTTTAAACAACTCACCCTTCAATGTTCCAGGACGTAGGCCATACTTCACCATGAGGCCCATCTCCTGAAGGAAAAATTGTTAAACACCTTATGTGTTTCAATTAACTTATTTATTGAAGCAAAAATTAATTGACAGCAATAAAAAAAAAAAATCATTTTACGTATAGATAGAATATTATTGAAAAAATAATAATAAAGCATTAATATTAATTTAATCATGTAGTACCTTACTAAGCGCTTCCCTACGACACACACCTTGCCTTGAACCAAAACCAGCGGCAACCAAGACTTGACGCAGTATTTCTGTCCATGTAAGAGGGTTGAGAGACTTCTTCCAAAACTCAACAATAAATTCGTGATCCTCAACCTGCAAAAACAAAGATGAATAATCATACCAAAAAAATATAATGGCAATAAGAATACAACAGATATTGCTTTTTGTTTGTAACCAACCCCCGTCCTCCCAAGAATTGCGTCACCAAGATTTTCTTTTCAAAGAAAATATAGATATTCAGTTAAACTAAAGAAATAACCAAAAAGATGCATTCCACATAGACTACATGAATTTCATGAATTCTTCTCAATTACAATGTTCATGATGTAAAATTACACAGGAATGCTCTGTATAGGTAAATGAGAAGATACTGTTGGTATGCTTTCAGTCAAAAGCAATTTCCACTCCCTAAGTGTTTAATATTGTGAATCCACTCTCCAGTGCAAAGGAAGCTATGGAAAATAAATGCATCAAATTGTGACTTACAACATCATCATATGAAAATTTTTTAAAATACGGAGCTTGTCAGGTGTGAGACTTTCATACTTACAAAGAATCACCAGATATGTTAGGTTACTTCAATTCCAGAATTTCAATGATTATGTAACAGTTTACTTCACCATAACTTTAAGTATTTATCACTAGGTCCTCAAAATCCCTTGACTTCCAAATGCAACCAAGTCAGTCTTACAACTCAGAACAATTCGTCCAACAAAAAAAAAAATCTGCATATTAACATATTAAAACTTCTGAATGTTGTCGATACTTGTTAGTCATTTGAATGCTTTGCAATATTTATGAAGGCAAGATTTTTCTATCTTCATTTGAATTCAATGAAATAAATCCAACGCATACCTCAACAAATACCAAGGCAAACACATATCACTTTGATCAATAAAATTCTTTCTTTTTTTGAATAAAAAAATTATCATGATCACTTGAAATTAACACTGACCTCTTAGATCTTAAAAACTTGGCATTCATATTGAGGGAACAAAAAAAAAAAAAAAAAAAGAACACAGGAGATTGCAGAACATGTAAATGTGCAAAAGAAAGACCTCTCTTCTGGGCACATGTCAGGTTTGCACTTCAGGCAAAATTGTAACAACTAGAACGGGAAAATGCTCAAAGAAAAGATAGTCATCATTAACTAAACTTATGCCAGGATTAGAGCTTCAGACTTATATACTCACCGAACGAAGAAGTGCAAGAAACTTGCAACATATGCTTAAATGAGGCAGAAATCCACTACTAATCTCTGTTTGGACATCAGACAAAAGAAGCTTCAAAAGGGCCAAATGAATTTTTCCAAGTAACAAAGAATCCTGAAAAAAACATATAAAAAGATGAATCCAGCAAAAAGAATTACAAGTGCCACCCGCAATAAACTTCCAGTAAGGAACTAAACTACAATACAAGCTCAGCAAAAGATACAATCTGAAAACTAACCTTCTCATGGAATGCTTGAGCAAACTCATCAAGAGTGAAGACGCAAATGTCTATCGCAATAGAATAAGTATAAAGAAAATGGAAAACCTGAAAACAACATGTCAGCCTAACCTTAGAAAGATTATTTAAAACTTTAAGCAAATAACAAATGGGGGGAAAGAGAAATGAAAATGACAGGAAACTGAAAAAACTATATTAATGATATATCCTACAGAAGTTAGCAAGCATTCTGAAATATAAATTTTAAGGTTTTACTTAGCTCCTACAAAATAACTTTCTAAATCAATGAGTAGCAAAAGAACTAATCTGTGAGGTATCATCACTGGTTTTAACAGGTTTGATGATTGTGATATCCAAAATAAATGAACAAAACTAAGAATGAACATCTTTTTTTTTTCCCCGTCAGCAGATATTGCACACAAACAAATAAAATTGTTAATTAAATTAACATGGCAGAGGACAAAGGTAAAGAAGAATTGACCTTCAAATGGTCCATGTATAATTGTTGGAAAAATTTTTAAGGTGATGGTACTGCATACGAACATAATTGAAATTGGAGAAAGACTTGTCTGTGTGACATAGAATTGTTTTATAAGTAGACATAAAGCCAATTTATCAAGTTCAATGGTAAATCTTGGACTTGCAACCAACAGGGATCATGGCAAAAATTTGGTGTCCACTTTAAGCAAACACTGCCATAGAGTAGGATCATCTTCAGATTTTCACCCCCAAGAGCATTCTTTGGAGTCAGATACTAGGTAAGGGTCATTATACCCAATTCTCTCCCTATCCCAAATAGTCGCACAGCCTTAATGTGGGAGATGTGAGAAAAGAATAGTTAAAAACATTGGGAACCTAACAAATAAGCTTTAGAGCCTAAAACTCAGGCATGAAGGAACACATAAAAGAGCCTGCAGCAATAAAATAAGAAACTACAGTCAAGAAAATATCATTATAAAAACTCTATATCCAAGAGAATAAAGTAAAGAAACTTTATGTTTCTTTCTGTGCTTTTGGAACCCATCTCAATGTAAAGAGTATGCAGCGGTAAAAAGAGTAAGTTTAAGATGGATTATATATATATATATTCAACAAGAGAAAGAAAGCGATCAAAACAGTAAAATCAAAGGGTTTATTATGTACCAAAAAAAAATTTGAGTTCCAGAGTTTAGACCAAGTCGTGTAGATGATTCAAGGTTAACAACAATATTTTTACACCAAACAACCATTGTGTAAGAATACAATTAGATAAGTAGGATTCTGTTGAATAAGATTCTCCAAGCATATATTGTTAGGATGTCTTCATAGACAAATACTACAAGCTGCTGCTGCTTGCAAAAATATGCCATTTTAAAAAAATGAAAAAGGAAAGACAATGACCCATCTGTTTCTCGTATAATGCATATTGCATTATGGACTGAATAGTTAGTCATGTTTTATGCACCTTAAATAATTTCTTCACAGTCTCCGGAGAGGAATCCCAAGGCTGCTTGGCAAGTGGTTGCTTCATCTTAACAGAATTAGGAGGAAACTTTGGCAGAAGATCTGAAA